>OOFG01100359.1:0-13865 GCA_900323295.1 Molva molva | reverse complement strand
TGCTCTCCTGCTGCTCTTCCTCTTGGGTGCAGGTTCACTTTCCTCTGTAGGCCTACGGCTGTCTCCATGCTCTCCTGCTGCTCTTCCTCTTGGGTGCAGGCTCACTTTCCTCTGTAGGCCTACAGCTGTCTCCATGCTCTCCTGCTGCTCTTCCTCTTGGGTGCAGGCTCACTTTCCTCTGTAGGCCTACAGCTGTCTCCATGCTCTCCTGCTGCTCTTCCTCTTGGGTGCAGGCTCACTTTCCTCTGTAGGCCAACAGCTGTCTCCATGCTCTCCTGCTGCTCTTCCTCTTGGGTGCAGGCTCACTTTCCTCTGTAGGCCAACAGCTGTCTCCATGCCCTCCCTGAGCAGCTTCTGCTGGAGAAATCTCTCGGCCAGATCTGACCCTGTCGAGTACTCGAGTAACTCACCCCATTTCTCTGAACGAGGAATGACAAGCTCTTAAAAAGTGGGTCTAGTACAGCAGCTGGGATATATATATGCTGGTCTCGACAATTGTCAATTCCTACGGTTATTTTTTTCTTCAGTGCTTTGGCGGTCGTGCTGTCATCATGGCACTGCAACAAGTGGCGTCTCTTCATATGTATTAGCATGGGCAGCGTGGCAGACAGACAGCTTCCCCAGTTTTACGCGGTGCATATTTATCTTTAAACCGCTTTTGACAAAAGCATGAGCTAAATATATGTAACATAATGTAATCTAGGCTATCTCTAGAAATGCTCTCTAGCGTTTCATACTGTCCAGCCATATAGGTTTAAAACCATTTCCTTCTTGCGACTCTCCGACCGATGAAATCATGGTCGACTTAGACGCTTCTAATGGACTAACGCTTGGTAGATCACTAGGGGGCAGCCTTATAGTGCGTATATCTTTCCCTAACTGCATCGACTAACGCTTGGTAGATTACTAGGGGGCAGCCTTATAGTGCGTATATCTTTCCCTAACTGCATCGACTAACGCTTGGTAGATTACTAGGGGGCAGCCTTATAGTGCGTATATCTTTCCCTAACTGCATCGGAGCCGGCCGAGACCACTGCTGCAGGTTTGCGTTTTTTTCAACTGATAGTTTTTTCCTTTTAAATTCTTCATTTTTATTTTAATAACCCAAAACGCAAAACTACAACATCACGTAGGATTGCTGCGTAGACGTCAGTGGCTTTCTTTCCACTCATCGGTCCGAGTTCGACTCGGCTAGGGGCGAGCTTCAGTGCAGCCTAAGGTTTCCAAAGACACACGGCTTCCATAGTAGGAGAGTAGGCCTACTTCCAATTACCACAAAGCTAATCGCTGGTTTGACCATCGTGCAAAGATTAGAGGAAGTTGTACATCAAGACTAGCGCTAATCACACGAAGAGAAATTTCACAGGAAAAATGAAAGGAAAACATTGCTACCTGTTCTAGTCATGTTAATTAAATTACCAAGCCATTATTATTAGTTAATAGATTTTTGGTATCTTTGGCCTCGTTTGAACATTGAAATAGCTGCTAAATAAGTTTTTTATTATTGAAAACCCTCTTAAACCATTAACTCCCCCCCTCCTGCCGCAACCTCTTATTTCTATGGACGCAACTGAGTAGTGGGAGCGCCACCATGGAAAAGAAACCACTGAACATTTAATAAATATTATATTATTACAGCCATGTTGACTGGACGACAGGTGGCAGAGTGCTACCATAGTGTGGCAATAATGTTCATATATCTGAATGGCCTACAAAACTTGAAGAGCCAGTGAGCCCACTGTTTCAGCTGGAATTCGAACACTATGAGATTTAAAAAAATACGTTTTGAGTTCTAGGAAAGAGGGGGCGTGTTATCCCCATGGTTACGACCCACGCCAACTTTATGATACTTTTTTACTACCGTCGTTGTGTAAATGTTCTGAGTATTATAATAAGCGATTTTGTATATGAAATGCGCCACACACCGTAGCGTTATACTATAGGTGTCCGGGAAGCCTAACCCTCACTCGGACGCGGACATTAAATAAACTGCTGCTCAGTCGGAGCTTCACCATCCACACACACACCGTAGCGTTATACTACATGTGTCCGGGAAGCCTTACCCTCGGACGTGGGTATTAAATAAATCGCTGCTCAGACGGAGCTTCACCATCCACACACACCGTGGCGTTATACAATAAGTGTCCGAAAAGCCCAACTTTCTCGCGGACACCACAGTCAATCGCTGCCCAGACAGATCTCCACACGTCCACACAAACCGCACCGCCGGTGCCCCTTGGTCGTGACGTCAGACTACCTTGGAACCTAGTGTTTTGGGGAGAATGGCAAAAACATAGGATTTTACCCCTTTTTTCTCTAAATTGGGGACTTATTTCAGTAACAGTGATAAAATGGCATAGATTACTATGTTTACGATCATATAAGACAAATTACCATGTTTAAAACAAAAACAGTGTGGTTTTGGGTTCAATGGCTCTTTATGTATAAATCGGTCAGAAGAAATGTAACCTAACCGTCTACCTGCGGCTCGCAAATATACACAGGCATGAAGAATTCTTTATTTTTGTTCATAATAAAAAAAGACCAACCAGTGTAATCCTGAATTGAGATTGGAATACCTAACACTAGGCATTACCCAGGACCCCTCCTGGGTAAAACCTAACACTAGGCATTACCCAGGACCCCTCCTGGGATCGTGTCCTGGGTAATACCTAACACTAGGCATTACCCAGGACCCCTCCTGGGATCGTGTCCTGAGTAATACTTAACACTAGGCATTACCCAGGACCCCTCCTGCGATCGTGTCCTGGGGTAGTACCTAACACTAGGCATTACCCAGGACCCCTCCTGGGATCGTGTCCTGGGGTAGTACCCAACACTAGGCATTACCCAGGACCCCTCCTGCGATCGTGTCCTGGGGTAGTACCTAACACTAGGCATTACCCAGGACCCCTCCTGGGATCGTGTCCTGGGTAATACCTAACACTAGGCATTACCCAGGACCCCTCCTGGGATCGTGTCCTGGGTAATACCTAACACTAGGCATTACCCAGGACCCCTCCTGGGATCGTGTCCTGGGGTAGTACCTAACACTAGGCATTACCCAGGACCCCTCCTGCGATCGTGTCCTGGGGTAGTACCTAACACTAGGCATTACCCAGGACCCCTCCTGCGATCGTGTCCTGGGGTAGTACCTAACACTAGGCATTACCCAGGACCCCTCCTAGGATCATCTCCTGGGGTAGTCCTTGATTGTAATTTGATTCAGCATGTTTGAAACTACATAAGTGGCTTGGATGAATGGTTTGGATAAATCTGCGCTATTTAAACGTGAACAATGTGACTCTTGATTATTTTCACATTGAATGGCATAATCCCTGGCGCTGGGACGAGACATCGTACCACACGTATGCTCCTGGCTCTGCCCCCTTTGTATGGCCCGCCCTGAAATCCCCTCTGCAGTGGTCATCATGTCTGCTTTGTCTTGGATGAGAATACTTTATTGATCTCTATGGGGAATTCAAGGGTCACAAAGAGAAGTAAAAAGGCGAGGAGGAAATGAAGGGAAAAAACACATTTACAAATTGCGAGTGAACATTAAATAGAAAAATGCACAGGATGTTTGCAAATGCACAGGATATGCTAATGTGGGTGAAATATATTTTAGTCTTTTAGTCTAATTTTTTTCTGTCAGTGTTGTTTGTGCCTATAAAGGTGATTGTGTTCCAGTGCTGATCAGGAACTGATAAAAGGAGCTAATTGCTAAACATTTGGTGTAATCACAGAGAATTGTGCCATCTGCTGCAATGGCAAGTGACCTTTTCTCTTTATGCAGAATTGTACTTGGGCCATTTAAATATTATGGATGAATGTCTTTGTCACAACATTATGAATAGTCTCAGCTTTAAAACATTATTTATTTTTTGATTATATATACCTACTAGGGATGGTTACTTCCCTGACGGTTAACCAGACGTTTTGTGAACAACTAAACTAAAGTCTAAAAAGAAAAGGCCTAGAAATCTACAAACTGAACACATTACAATCTAACAGACTAAAAATAAGTGGGAGGGGCCACGTTAAGATATAAAGCGGTTGCAATGTGGTTGTGTTTACAATTCTGCCAAGTAAATGCTAGCAACCGATAGAGGCACAAATATTACACATTGTCACTTAAATATTATATTTTAATAACAATCGTTTATTAAATGAGGCTAAAAAGCTATTTTCTGAGGTGCATTACTGCAGTCGGCTGTCCATAGCAAATGTGTTTCAAATCGCACCAGTCTAATGGTTGTTAAGTGGGGAAAAGAGTGATCAGGTGTCTGGCTTTGAAATAATAACATGGAAATGTAAAAAAGTTGAAGACACAAGTACATATATTCAGGCCGAGCATGGCTTCTTTACTGTGGAACAGGGCCAACTGTAAAAAGTAACACTGTTGTAAAAACGTTGTAGAAAGTTTGATCATGGTCTCTATAAAGGCCGATCCGAAGAGCCTATCGTATGACTCAAAACACGGGCGGTGAAGTGGCTTCTCTGGCTTCGTCTGTTGAAAATGTTGCACATGTTGCCTGCCATTAAATAAACAGTGGTCAATTCATGATACTTTCTCATCTCTTAATTGTAATACTTTATATACAATGTTGTTAAGAATAGTTACATAAATAGAAAATGCTATACGATCGATAGAAGGCTTCAAATAGACCCCGTGAACGGTGATTGGTATCGCCAGCTTCCACAATTAATATTTCAGCAGAAATGATTTTCTCAGACAGAAAAAAAAAAACGTTTAACTGACCTCAGTTTCGATTCGACTAATCGTGAACATCCCTATTTTATACCTGTCAAAAGTGTGTGTGTGGCTTGATCGATTGTTGCTTAATATTGACAAAATTGGGCCGGTATGACCAGTGACACAGATACTATAAAGGAAACTACAGTTTCCACCGAGTCTGACTAGAAACTGAGTTACCACCTCTGTGCTAAAATAGCAAGTAGTTCAGGCCTTTTTGAAAGTGTCAAACTGTTGCCATTCCCATTTACAATTAAAGGCAGAGGCCACGATGGCAGCAGCGGTATCTTCATACACATTTTATATCGCAAAGTTTTCAAATCTATTTTCTGTTGTCCATTTCCCAAACTTGCAACAACATAACCGAATCAATTGACTATTGATCCTCCTTCGCTACTCCTGAGTACAACTGTCTTCACAATCACCGCCTCTAAAGCCTAGCTCTTAGGGAGAGGCTGAAAGGCAGGTTCTTGCAAAGAACGCCTTACAGCCCAATACCATTAAAAGGCCATTTCTTTATGATTTGGCAGGGCAGTACCTGAATGGCTGTGGTCATCCAGAAAGGAAAGGCTCTTTACAGCTGACTGGAGCGTGAACATTGAGACCAGGAGAATCCACTGGCTCCTGCTGCATTCAGCCCACTTAAAGACGCTGGAAACGTCCCGTGTGTCTGCTTTTAAACCAGTTAATCTCTCATTGAACTGGTCTCGGGAGAGTGTTCTCTGTCTGGTGGAAGAACGGTCAGTAGGTCCCAGGCCTGTATCACCAGACCTTTTGACACGAAGAAGAAATGCGTTATTGAGGTGCAACCAGTGCTTCTTCCAGCGCTCTTCCAATTCAGAGTTGGAAATTCATAATTTACTGGCATTTTAGCCTATTCAAAAGCACTCAACCATGTATATGCTTCATTTTCCCTGCTCTTTTATGGCACACTTTTTACCTCCTTATCGTCTGCACTTGAATTTTATTAACACACAAACTGTCTCACAGACACAAGCACACAGTGGTCCTCGTTTTGGGGAACATTTTGAAGTTTCTTCATCATTTACTGTCAAATAATGTGAGTTCCTCTGTGACAAATGAGGACAAACGTTAAACAAAGCACACGCCGCTTCCACCCCCCTGTCCGGCCAGGTCACGGCTGTGCAGGCGTGGGGAAACCTCAGCAACCACAGCCCACTGGAGGGCTCCATGTAACGTCATAGGAGAGAGGAGGACATGGCAGGGAACAAAAATATACACAGTGTATATGTAAATCCTTCTACGGACTCATGCTCCATACTCTATCCTTCCACCTCATCCTTCCCCTCCTCCTTTGCTCCTTTCATTTATTCTCACAAATAACTACCCGGATGTTCTCTGCTTGAGGTTCCTCTATGAATTCAAGACTTTTTCTCACAATCTCCTGCTGGCCACAAAATAATTCTGGGTATTACTTGTCTTGCTAATGGCCATCGTATCTGCGCCGTAAAATGATTTGCGTTCGAGTGATAAAACCTGAAGTTCCTAATGACTTCCCGATGTAAAGCCCATATGCTCATTTACATTTGAGGCTTGCGAGTCAAAGATAACATGACAGACTTTAAAACAAGGAAGACCATTTTCCACAACGTGCTCTCAGTCCATGAACCATAATCAAAGCCTCTGCGTCTGATTGAATTGCTTTCAAAAATAAAAGATGCCCTGTTTTTTAAACCTGTCAAAAAGTTTTGGGTTTTACTAAAGCTTTAATCTGCATTATCTCCAATTACTCACAGACGCTTACTCAGGTGACTGGAACATTGTACTATCTAAACAATTTATTTACGGTCTCACGCCAGCATTGGGCGGTACATGTCAGTATTTGGGTTGTGGGCAAAGATGTGTAATAAGATGCGGCTTATACTACGGAGCGGCTTATTTGTGGTATTTTGAAACATACATTTTACCGCTCCTGTGGCTTATAGAAAATGCAGCCTTATTTTCATAAAATACGGTATACGGTATTACTTTTTCTAGCAAAAATATAACCTGTCAACACAGCACAAAAAACCTTCCAACATTGAGAGAAGGAAGGAACATGTTTCCTATATCCACATCTTTAAACATCATAGACAGCCAGCATCCAACATAAATATAACAGACCCAAAATAAGAAAGGGCTAAGTCAAGGGCAGGACCCCCTAGTGAACTACCATCCCACCTGTGGCTTGTGTCCAGGGCGAAGGAAGTAACGTGAAGTGGTTTTGCGGTGTAAAGTCAGACTCTGAATCCTCCTGATTGGGATCTTTTGGAAAGGAAATCAAGCCCATACTCCTCCAAGACCCGGGTCTGGCACCTCCAAGACCCGGGTCTGGCACCGTCAAGACCCCGGGTCTGGCACCGTCAAGACCCGGGTCTGGCACCGTCAAGACCCGGGTCTGGCACCGTCCAAGACCCCGGGTCTGGCACCTCCAAGACCCCGGGTCTGGCACCGTCAAGACCCCGGGTCTGGCACCGTCAAGACCCCGGGTCTGGCACCGTCAAGACCCGGGTCTGGCACCTCCAAGACCCCGGGTCTGGCACCTCCAAGACCCCGGGTCTGGCACCGTCAAGACCCGGGTCTGGCACCGTCAAGACCCGGGTCTGGCACCGTCAAGACCCGGTCCCCCCGACTGCCAAGGACCTGAGTGTCACTGTCCTGGGTGAGGAAGATTGCCCTCCAGTCCCATCCTCTGCCAACGCCTCTACAAGCGTGTAGATCACCTGAACCACCCTAAACCTGCTGCTCTTCCACTTCCCGGTCACTGAACCCATGCCGCACGCCAACCCAGGCCTACGCCACACGCGTCCGTGGGAATAGAGACCTGCTTTTCAAAGTCAGGGAGGACTCCGATTGGTGCGGTTTTTATATTTGATAAAGTGGTTTGCAATATTGTAAACGCACAATGCAAACCTAAGACAAAAAGTAACATTCATGATAAACTTTCACATATAAAAATGTTTCACATCTTCTCAATTCTCGGTGGCTTCAAGAATATCAAGTTCAAGTTATACAAAGATTATAAATGCCGTTACATATGTATAATTGGTATGCTTAGGCTAGCTGCATTTTTATTTCAAATAAAATAAAATGTTTACACACATTTTACACAAATAACACAGTTAAACTGGTATTTTGTGGGATTTTACACTAACTCCTAACTCACACAATAATGCTGGAAACAACTTTGCCTTGGCGACATGTAGGATTACTGTCCACCAGTAGCCATATCTAGGGCATAGAAAAATAAGCTGCTGTACATGTTCTGGGGTCAGATTGCTGCTCTGCTGTCACTTCACCCAGCAGTTGGAGCCATATAGGAAAAAAGTGTGATTTTTGAACTATCTATTGAATATTTAATTGATTTGCATATAATATCTGAATGAGTTTATATATCATAAAGAAAGTTGATTATTGAATGTACTGCACTAAATCCATTTGGATTTTGACATTTTGGCCCGTTTCCCTCCGTGTTTTGTACCTGCCGATATCCATCCACTGATGGGGATACTGGGATATTTAGATGCCGTGGATACACCGCCATGATTCTTTGGTTTTGGAATGCGTCCGGAGCTGGCGAGAGATGCCCTGCAGGGACAGTTTTCAAGCGTCAATATCATTACTATGAGCATTTACATCTTTTCTTTTGAACCTTGCACAAGCCATTATCTTATTGATTATTTTCATATATTTTTGATGGTTTGGATGCAGATTGTAGACTTTTCGTTCACTTGTGTCTGAGTTGAGCTAAAGTTTATTATCTAGTTTGCTTGCATCCCACTCGTACACATACACGTTCAAATCATCATCCATCTGCTGCTATTAACCCGCCTGGCCTGCCCATTCATGTTGAGACAACCCCTACTAACAATTGAGTCTTGGCGTGGGCACCCCCACATCACCCCCTTCATTCTGGAACTGCCAGACTCTCCAACCATTACATTCTGAAGCCCACAATGCATCTCAAAATGTGCGCTTGATGAAATATTTCCGCAGCAGTGGAGTTTAGCTCATTTGTCGGGGAGAGGGAGAGCTGTCTCACTCGGGACCTCTACCAGTGAAGGGGGTCTTCTAAGAGAGACAGTAGAGGGCCTCCATATACTGATATATATGTTCAGCTTCTCCACAGGTCGGGTGCTGGCAGATTTAGGGACAAAGGAATGTCCATCTAAAACATCAAAAGGTGACTAGGAGGATTAAAAAACACTAAAACAGGGCATGCAAGCAATTTTTTTTATTTGTAATATTAAAGAGTAGGCTGATTAATTACCTCAAGATCTAGAGCTTTTGCAATCATGGCATGGATGTCCAGCTGTTCTTCTTTAGCATGGAAATTAAGTGTTTTAAACCTGGGATTGAGTGTAGAGGCTGTGAAAAGAATGCACTTATTCTGCACACTCGTGTGTCTCGGATGTTCGTGACGAACATCAGCAAATCCTGCTTCTGTGTCATGAAGCAGCTGAGCGTGCAGCGGTGAGATCACTGACAGCCCTTTCACACATGCACCGTAAGCCGGACATTCTCCGGATTATACCCGGAGGGCTGTATGTGTGAACGCAAATGTCTGAATCAGCCCCTCCGGAGTTTACCCAGAGTTTAACCGGGCAGGCCCCTAGTGTAAAGTTTACCCGGCTGTGCCCCTGGTGTAGAGTCCGGAGAGACGGAGAATTCACAATGAGCGAGTGGGCGTGTCGCTGACGTGTTGATGTTTCTATCACGCGTCTGGCGCCAAACCGGGGGCACGGAGTGTAGCTGCTTCGTACTTTTCTCTTCTTGCCTGTATTTTGCGTTCTACTTTCCACTCTTCTGTTGATATTGCGGCTACGTCTAAATAAATGCAGTATTGATATCACAGCAAAAAGAATCAGCATTATGGAGTTGGAAGCCTCACCTGCGATCTTCGATGTTGTTGTAAACAAAACACTGCGACTTCTGCGGCATAATTTATGCGTCACGTCCTGCCTCCTACACGCTGTGCCCCCTCACGTCCTGCCTCCTACACGCTGTGCCTCCTCACGTCCTGCCTCCTACACGCTGTGCCTCCTCACGTCCTGCCTCCTACACGCTGTGCCTCCTCACGTCCTGCCTCCTACACGCTGTGCCCCCTCACGTCCTGCCTCCTACACACTCCACCTCCTCACGTCCTGCCTCCTACATGCTGTGCCTCCTCACGTCCTGCCTCCTACACGCTCTACCTCCTCACGTCCTGCCTCCTACACGCTCTACCTCCTCACGTCCTGCCTCCTACACGCTCTACCCAGGAGCCACCCCTTGCCTAAAGTATCCGGAGTATCTCCAATATGTGTGAACACGTCTGATGCAGCTTATCTCCGGCTGTGTGTTGCATGTGTGAAAGGGCAACTCTGGATCATCTCCGGACCCAAGTCTCCAGAGATGATCCGGAGTTCATATGTGAAAGGCCTATGACCGTGTAGATGTAGAGTCCTCCGACATGATGTTGGTTGTGTCTTTCATTGGCTTAAGTGCCTTAGCTATTTCTTTATCATTGGAGCAACTGTTTCGCTGAGTGTGCAGATGTTGCCTGAACTTCCACATTTTCTAACCTTGGGAGAGAGGAGTGTGGTGAAATGGCAGGTTGCTGCTCTAGAAATCGTTCGACCGTTGAGAACGCACTATTCCATTTTGTAGCAACATCGATTTTCAGGTTCTCTGACGGCAACTGTAGAAGCCACGGTTCCTGCAGGGCATGGCTTGCGATGGTCCTGCGGTGGAAGAATCCAGTGATTTGCCTAATGCTCCCAAGCAGCTGAGACACCGAATTTAGCTTCAGAGCTCGCTGGGCGGCAAGGTTGATCGTAAGTGCGAAACACTTTGTGCGCATGTTTGCAGCATTATCCGTAACAATCACTAAATCCGTGATTGTTAGCTTAAATTAATCTGCAACCGAGTGAAACATTGCATTCACTCACCCTCTCTATGTCTCTCATCCTCTCACCGAGAGAATGCTGACTCATTCCATAAGAGTCTTTAAAATCAAGAGTGTGATCATCAGTTTGCAAGTTACTTTGGTCTGAGTGTAAATATAAACCATGTCTGTCTGTGTGTCCATATCTCTCTCTCCCGCTATCTCTATCTATCTTGCTCTTTCTCTGAGAAAGCTATCTCACTCTCAAAAAGAGCAACATGATTGTCAATTGGAAGTTACTATCCTGAGTGCCAATATGAACCCTGTCTGTCTCCCTGTCTCTCTCCCCTCCCAGTTCTTTACAGGTTGGTGGGTGATGATTGACGCGGCGGCGACCTACCCACAACAGGAGCAGATGAACCACGCCTTCCACACGTGTGGCGTCTTCTCCACCATCGCTTTCTTCATGTAAGCCCACTAGACTTCCCCGCATCCATCCAAGCTAGGCTTGAGTCTTCATAATGTAACATAAGCCTTCTTATTCAACATCTTCATCGCCTCCAAAATGTCACTCTTGTTGTCCAAGGGTGGTTTAATTCAAACTTCTGCACATTTACATGTTAGCAAGGCGTTATTGGCAGCAGTAACTGTGGTGTGTTCATGCAATTATCCTCTTCTTCCTCCCGTCGCTAATCGTGTCCTGTATTGCTCTCAGCTGCTAGCTAGGGTTGTCTTTCTTTCTCTGACGTCCATGTTCTTGTTTGTTGGAAGACAAGCCGTGCAAATTTGGCAGCAATTAGCGCTGGAATATATTCAGTTCTGTTATAGCCTGCACATTACATTTGGATCCTAAAGAAAGGTTATTCACTCTAAAGTACAAAAAGAAGCTTTAAAATCAAGTCTACTAAATAAAAGGCTCTACTTTATTTCCACCAGACCACATTTCTTCATCATTTGTTCCTTTAAAGGTGCAGTGTGTAGATTTAGTGCCAACTAGCAGGGAGGTTGCAGATTGCAACCAACTGAATACCCCTCACCCCGGCCTTTCCAATGACCTAGGAGAAGCTACGGTGGCCTCTACTGGCCTGGTAAGGTGCAGGTCAAAAGGATGTAATTTCTAACAAATTACCCTCAAATAATAGCTCTTGAAGCACTTTCAACAGACAGGGCAGATGGTAAGAAGAGAGTGACTACAGCAGTACATCCTCCGGCTGAACCCGGGTCACTAGGGTTCATTATTGTGGCCTACCTGGTTAGCACACAAGCTGTCTGAGCACCAAGAGGATGGAAATAGATGCACACTGGTATCATACTACAGTATGATAATAATAGTCTGGTAATAAGTAACAAGTTGGCCTCACTTGTGTTTGAATGTACAGGATCAACGCTGTGTCTAATGGCCAGGTGAGGGGCGACACCTATGGAGAAGGATGCTTTGGAAGGACTGGTACGTCAGAGTGGTTTCCATGTGACTGGGAACGTGTGCATGATGCGTTCAGAGAGAAATGCTTTGGAAAGAGTGTGTGTGCGAAGAGATGCTAATGACAGGGGTAATCAGCATGCTCCTGTCAGCAGGTGCGCGTCTCTGGCTCTTCATCGGCTTCATGATGATGTTCGGCTCCCTCATCGGCGCCATTTGGATCCTGTTTGGAGCGTACGTAACACAGGGTGAGTCTCTCTCTCTTTCCCCCCTCCCGAACCTGTCTGGTCTATTAAGTCATCCCAGTTACTGAGTCCATGCATTCAAATGAACATTGTTGAACTCTTGTTCACCTCAAGTTGTACTCAACTCATTCACATTCTATTCTACTCAGTGCCAGTCCAAGGCTTGTGTATGCAGTTATGGTCTTTTAGTTCACTTTAATTTATTTGTCAGGGACAATGTACAAAAAGCCTTATTCTCAATGAGAGGAGATGCATTGTACCGAATTATAGCATCTTGCTAATATCCATCCAGTCCCACTGCAGGTACACATATCATTATGAAACACAGTTTAGAGCACTGGTTCCCTTTTGACTTTAGCTGTACCACTAAATTGTCATCAAGACCATTCGCGGACCTCCTTATACAAATAGGGAAAAATAGACATACATAAAATTACACATGCAGTGGTCGAGCAAAGATTGCCAGTGCTCCCTTCAGTCAGTTATTACTGCAAGAAGGCCCTGGCCAGTGGGGAACAGTGGAAAGAAAATGTCTGCAAGCTGCTTATGGTCCCAGTGGGTTAATTTAGCAAACATAAGTTCATGTAAAACATTACAATAGAAAACATGATGGAATGCACCAAGCAACACTACTTTGAGGTAACAAGTAGGGTGGGGGGAAATCAAAGGACGTAAGAATTTCCATTCTTCTATGATTCTGAATCGATTCCCAACCTCCAGAAATCTACTTAAAATATGAATACAAATAAATGCCTGTGTGTTTACATTATTGCAGTCAGTTACTCAGTAACTTTTTCAAATATAAAATTTACATAATTACAAATCAAATCGTGACACCGTAAGATTCACACCCCTAATATCAAGCCATAATACTAGATTGATTTATTTTCTAAGATCTTTATTATTCTTTCTATTATTGTCAATTTGTGTACCTCAAGATTAAATGATGTTCCACCTGCAGTACCCTCACGTACCACCAGTGGAGCGCGTACCACAGAAAAACAATGGGTTAGAGTACAACATATAATACAAACACACATACTCATATACATACACATACACACACATATACACACACGTTTGTGAAAGCATTGCAAACCAAGTGTATGTTATCGAAATGTGAACATTATTGGTTAATTCAAATCCATTGTTCAGCTTTCTGGGAGAAAGTAGAATTCTTTTTCCAGATTTGAGAATGGTGGAGAGCTAACTACATTCTGTATGTATTTACTTTAAAAAGCAGATTGTGTAAAGGCAGTAGGCCTACCTCCTTTTGGACTCTACATTTCATGTTCTAGACTGACCTTGTTGAACTGCTCATCTTTACATTTACATTTACATTTAGCAGACGCTTTTATCCAAAGCGACTTACAATAAGTACATTTGTCAGAAGAAAGAGAAACAATATATCGCTGTTGGTACAGTAAGGATGTTCATAGAACCAAGTGCCGAGCACTAACAATTGCTAGGTTAACCGATTCCCAGTATACAACAAAGAAAAAGGATAAAAGCTACACAATGCTAAGTACTATTTGTAAGTGCAAGGACGTACAACATACAATAAGTGCGTTCATTAAG
>OOFG01100349.1:0-13387 GCA_900323295.1 Molva molva | reverse complement strand
AGAGAGAGAGAGAGGGGTATGGGTCTGTGTTGGGTCATTACGGTCCTATTCTACAGGCACTCATTCTGCCACACAATACCGCCATTTGTTTTCCTGGAACCAGTCATTTTTAATACATGAAATTATGTCGCTCAATACACCATTGTTCGGTAGCAGGAACACCATTTTCTTTGGAATACCATTCACTTTCTGTGGTTTTCATCAGTCATCAGTGTAATTTCCAACCAGCTTGTACAATGTCATGTGCTAATTATATGTTCGACTCAGAGACTACATTTTTTGCCTATAGGCCTAGTCCCGAGGATTATGGGTAATCTTTCTGTTTTAACAGAAGTGTCATTTTTGGGCCCTTGGTTTGCTAAAGGCCCCCTAACCCCCTGCCCCAGTGTTCACTGGAGCAGATCCAGCTCCACTCTCACTGAAATGTAATCAAATCCTACCAGAAGCACCGTGAATACAAATATTATAATTATCTTTGACTCCGTTTGGCCATGAACGACTATTAGCATACATTTGCAGAGCTTAAAGGCCCGCTAGGAGCAGGCTGAGGGGAACTAATTGTTCCAGTAATAATAGTTGCTCAATATGTTTTTTTAAAGGAACTCTGTGAAAGACGATTTCATTATTTGAAAACCTCTCCCAGTTTCAAATGTGTATGTTAATATCCACATTGAGAGATGGCTGTTATGAATGCTAAATTATAACAATTGTTATCCAGGAGATATAAAGTAGACACCAGCAGAGTATTCCTGATGTCTTTGGATTGAAGGATTTTATTATACATATATATATATATATATTACGTTATTATGTGAGGTACTATGTGTCCAGAGTTGAACAAAATGAAAATTGCTTCTAAAAAACTAACCGGCAATGCCTAGTATAAGGGCTATCAGCTAGCTTAGTCCAAACAAAAAAAACATCAACAAACCTTCATTAGGAGATCTAAAGTAACCTAACTCTTTTTGTGTGTGATTGTACAAAAACATTAAATTATATTCTATATATGAATATCGGAATCTGAGACTTATTTCTCAACACGGTTCTATATGGCTCATGTTCGGAAGAACGAAATGTGCTTTTACCTGAAGTGATATCATGTCATTAAAAAAAAAAAAGTTCAAAAAATCTAAAGACTAGACAGAAATTTGAGACAGACAGTTTGTAACGCTGCTCTATCTAGCACATGTTTAGAATACTGAGACATGCTCAAATTTCAGTGAAAACACAATCAACGTGCATTTCACTCTCTCGGGAATTTCTGCAGTAGCTTAACAAATACAAAGATTGTGTCTTTTTTCCGTAACTGCAACATAAAATGAATCCGAGCAGCCTGAAGAAATCCAAATCAATTCACGGCTGTTATCAACAAACAGATTGGCATCCACCCTGAATGCTTCAATTACAGCTGGTGTTGAAGCAGATATGAACAGAAATCCCACTTCTTGCTTTTTCCATGTCAGGGGGCTACTACTGAGGTCTTTTGTTAGGCCTAAATGATGCCTTTCACTGTTCATACTGGGACTAATTGGAGCATTTTCTTTCCTATTGAAGGAGGAGAGGGCACGCCTCAGTGAATTAGGTGTCCAACTTCTTTTGAAATGTGATAAAAAGCTAGATTGTATCTATTGTATCTCGAAAACCAAGGTATTTTTCTGCTTCGTTGCCCTCAGAAGATATGCATAAAACATTTATATTTCCGATTTTTTTTAAATTGAGTAAATAGCGGCAGTTGAAAAGTTCCATGGTGCAATGTTTCTTGTCTGTATGACTCAATAACTTGTATGAACTCCTGTTGGGGCTTCCATAATAAGTGATCATGGATTTGACATATTTTAAACACTATACACTATCTCAAAAACGTAAAAAGAGATAAGAAGCAACAGGGGATCCACACGGCTTGAGGAGAGAGAGAGAGGGCTGTGTGTGATGTTAAGGGAGGAAAATCAATCAAGAGCAGTGACAAGGGAAATAAATATTGACATGTTAGCAGCAGATTCATGGTAGATGGTAGATAGAATGAAGAAAACTCAAATGAACACTAATGACACAATTGAGTGTTAGCTAGCTTTGACATCATGGTGGTGGGACCGCGACCCATGTTGCTCAAAAGACAGCTAGTTGAATTTGCCATCTATGCCGCTGTATACACAGGAGAAATAAGTGGATTCTACAAACATATTTTTAATCAAGAATATATTGTATCTAGAGGGTTCAGAGTCCATCCTCTGTCTCTATTCTGCGGGAAACACTGTACACTGTGTGACCTTAGCAATATCATGTTAAATATCGCCTACATCGGCAGCACCTGTGAGGACTACAGCGTGGTAACAGCCCTTTTCTGCAATCCAGAGCCTTAAAATAGCTCAAACAGTTTAACCATTATCATGATCTGAAGGGATTGAGTCCAAACGGACTTGACCTCCTGCAGAGAATGCAGACACAACTCTCACTACAGGGATCAAATGGCTCCCAATAGCAGCACCTGGCATCCCATAGCCCCGCAGTTCTACCCACAGAATGTATCGGGAGCTTGAGCAGGGTCACGGATGGCAGGATAATATTGTCGGCCATAAATGCATGTTGAGTAATTGACGGCCTGGAAAGTACCCATGTGGTACCAGTAGAGCATTAATCAGGCCTGAAAAGTTGAGCCCGACAAGGCCCAAATCCGACCAGAAACCTCACCTTGATAGCCATTTTAAGCCTGAACCTGATTATAGCCGGACATTTTCAATAAAGAGTTTCCCTCTAAGTGGCATAGGCGACAAAATACAAAAAACAAAAACAACCGATAACTTATATTCTCATATTAAATCATGCAACGTAGGATAGGTTATTAGGCAAGAAGAGGATTCATTCTACCTTTTTATACATTCTTTATTTATGAAAACAGCTTGGAACAAACATATTAATGTAAACATTAAAATAGCATCGAACATAACCCACCTGTTCATAATTCTCGCTATGCTCATTGTGAAAGATTTTCCAAACCACAGACTTTTCTCTCTTTTTCTCTTGCGCAACCAAACTGCAATTGCCAGACGACAGCCACCTTTTCACCTCCTCAGCAGCATCCATTTTCACGTTTCACTTTAGCCCCAAACAACGTATCTGATGGTCAGGTCGGTTGCTTGTAGTGCACACACTACAACAACATAATAATAATTTGAATTAATTAATTCAATCCTACAGCACCTTTTAATAGAATGTGCTCCACAGGCACCTTCCACAGGGATTATTCCAAGTGGAGGAGTTCACTAGCCTTGTGATGTAGCGAGTTCCCATTTTAGTTTCCCGTTGAAGATCAGACTGGCATCGCTCCCGTTGAAACCGACTTTCAAAGCCCAGTCATTCACATTAAATAACTAAGTGATGTTCTTGCCAAATCCGGTCAGAGATAAGTAAAGCCTCCGGTGCGGCTCCGTCCCTCGCTACACTCCTCTCCGCTGGACCACTTGCTTCGTACTAGCCTCCTAGCCATGAGGCTTAGAAGTTATCAAAAGTCAGATTGAAACAATGGTGGCCCTAAATTCAATTCTTAATTGTATTTTAGAGAGGGGCAGAGACAGAATCGGGTTGGAAAATATGTAACAGCAGAAAGGACAGTAATAATAGGGGACTTAAAGGCAGAAATGGGCCCTCATTTTAGCAGTATGGCGAGGGGTCACGGGCCCGACCAGGACATGGCTCTTCTCTCTGCGTGGCTGCTCTGCTGACAGCTAGCAAACTGAACATTGAGAACATACAGCACTGGGACATGCTGCAGTGGGCACGCCGCGTCAAACACACACACACACACACACCAGACACCTCCAGATTTATAGCGTCGGCTGAAAAGGGGGTGGCTAAAGCAATTTAGATAAACCTTTTTACACATATGCAGAAAGAAATAATTAATTTTGTGAATGGGAGAGGAGGTTCCGGTTCATTTGTTTTATATGCCATTCAATTTCTTCACTCTGGAATAATACAGAGCTTTGTTCAGTTTATGGGTATGTGTGAGCTTCTCAATGACCTCAATTTATAAAACAGGAGTACGTGTAGGACTACAGATCCAAAGTCTTGGCACAGCTGAACTTCTAGTGCATGGCGTAGTGTCCATGTTGAACTGGTGTAGAGCACTCCTACATATACAGATTGGTTAGTGTACTGAAACCCCTTTGAAAGTGTGATCTACCATCAGCTATGTACCTTACTTTCGTCAGGTAGCTTTTCAAATTGACTTTGGATGAATTATAAATGTGGGGAATAACATTATTACAATAGACCAGGCACCTTCAAAAACATACCTGTTTCTGTTCTAGGACATACTCTGGTTGACATTTTTTGATGAAAAGTAAAACAAATTAAATATACAATCACGTTTACTAGGAGAGAATATAGAATTTAGACCATCAACCAACCAATAGTTGCTATTGGCTCAGGGTTGCTTGAGTACATAATGTCATGTTGACACCTTTTGATGCCTATAAGAGGATTTGTAAAAGTGACACGTTTTTGATCAGCACAGTTTCAAATAAAATGTAACACCCATTTAAATTAAGTCGATACATTATTTGCACATTAGGCAAATTAGGTTATTGATATTTATTTTCACTTGTTACGGGGATGAAAAAATGATTAAATAAAATGATCTTTATATGGAGAATGAAGGAATACTAGTATTTCCTCCTTTTGGTCGGCTCTGTCCAAAAATTGGTTTAAAATCCATAAATGTGTGGGCAACATCCAAAGATTTTATATACAAGTTCACAAATAACTATGATTAAAGGAGCTATATGTAACAAAAATACTTTACTAAATTGTGACCATGATATGTCATCAGTGATTAGGATGCTAAGTCTATATACTGGCATCTCAGACAACAATGCTACAGCCAGTATGTTCTCCTTTGACATTTCCATTCCCGGTTGGAACGTTTGTTTTTGTTTTGGCTTATTCTCTGAGTACCCCGGGTTGCCACATATGAAACAAATTGGCACACTGGCACAGCATGCTGCATCCGTGGAAGCAAGCAAACAAGCTTGATCAACTGAAATTTGACTAGCCGACCGAAAAAGCCTTGTCCTCTTTCGAAAGAGCTCCTAGCCCTGAGCCCTGCTAAAACGTAAATCTTGGAGTTGCATTTGAAAGTTGGAGACAGCTTAGAGCCCGGAAGGATTTCAAGATGGATGCCACCCAAGCTTGAAGTCTGAGGAGGAAGGGGCGGGTATTGACAACTCTCTCCCATGTTGTGAAGTTGGACTGCAGTACCCATTTTAAACGCTCGGTGTCAATGTTACATATTGTACCTTTAACAATGAGTATATTATAGGCTACTATAGGGCCTACTGTGCATCGAACTTTGCTTGAAAGTACGGCTTTATTTCTTTAAGTCTTTGTACTGCTTTGCTTGAAACGTTTTTGTAAAATTGTAATCATCCAAGATCACAGTGATTGACAACTAGCGCAGACAACGGAAACGTTGCTGATTTATTTCAGCGAAGCAGAACAACAACAGACTAAAGAGGACAATTAACATCTTAAGTGGGTTAAGTCTAGCATCGCAAGACTACTCAGGTGCATATATGTTGCATCACAGTTATAAATGACTCTACTGCCACCCGGTGAAAATGCAGTGGCTGTCCATATAAGGGATGAGATGCAAGTAGTTTTATCGCATCATATCACTCATAGCGGTTGACCTGTTTTGTTCGGGTCCCTGCCTTCGACAGTTGACATTTTTCCGAGCCCCCAGGATGATTGATGGTGCATGGACTTGGACCGACATGTGAGGAGCTTTCACTCATCTTTGATAGATCCTCCCGGTGTCTGCTCTGCTCGCTGCCTAGCATTTTAAACAAGCTCCACACCAACAGCCCCGGGTTTCAGGACATTATACTGCCCAAGCGCTTCACTTCTACAATAAAAAAATTTAACGATTATTCCTTTTTAACAGTTGCCATTTGGAAAAATGCTTTCATAAAGTCACATGCTCCTTATTAAGAAGGGATTGTTAATGTGTACAGATTTATAGGGGGCAATCAGGGACCACCAGAGTCAGAGGTCCTAAAAGCGTATATTTTGACAGATGTGTGTCATGTGTTTAATTTTGTGACTTGTTTAATGTTATGATGGATTGGGTTTGGATTAATTAAATATGGGCCAAAGCAGTGACTGAAGTTATAATTGCTACAGAACTGTTTGTTTTGTGAAAAAGTGTGTTTCTAGGCTGTCAGTCACCAGTGGTGTAGTGGGGATGTTTAAAGTGGGCAAAGCTCTGCTAGTAAAGAGTCACTGACTCTTTACTGAGCCTTTGTAATGATAGTGAAAGAGTGTGTGCGTTCCATGTGTGACTGTAGAGAGCTATGCAACAGGACACAAACTGCTTGTCTCTACCAGCAAAATGTCAGTTTTATTTGGTCTAGGTGTATGATGTTTCCCAGATTCCTGTCTCGAGTGTATCTGTGCCCAGATCCCATGTGTTCCCCTATCTAAGGACCATAAGAGAGGACTCCAGAATAGTTTGTTAAATATTTAAAATGCAATTTAACAAAGTTCTCTTAAGACACTAAATGATACAGAAAAGGACATGAGCTTCACATCTGCCATCGACATCTCAGCTTGTCGTGATTAATGGCTCCGTATCTGCTTCTGGAGGCGTGAAATTATCTTTAATTACACTTATTGCGGTTCACGGGTAGTGTCTTGTTCTGCCTTGGTAGACAAGATTTTGGTAAACACCTTTTTTTCGCTTTTCAATTAACAAAGTATTTAGTTGGTAAGCCTATCAGGAGCAGAACATTGGCGTCGTCTTCTTCCCAGTAAAATCTGTCTCCGAAGGCAGGACTCAACATGAATCTGGCAAGTGTCATATTCAGCCTTTGTTATGATGTGATTTGGCTGAACGCAGGACTTTAGTGGACAGTGTTGTACATACTAATGTTAAACCTGCCTGCGCGGACTTGGTGTTCAGAATGAGAGTACCTAGACATAGGTCATCCATAATGTACTATAGCTGATCTTTGCTATGTCTTGTTTTCCGGGGTACTGAATGCAGGTTCCTGCTGTGATTTCTGTGTGGATTCTGTGCCCTCTAGTGGATCCAAGAAAGCCTTGGTCTCTCTCTCTATCTGTATTTGTGTGTGTCGTAAAGTGCGAGCCAGGTCAGATTAAGTCAGTTTGATTGTATCACAGTGATTTAAAAAATAATCCAGTTTGCTGATTTCATATATTCATATTTCACAAATTCTGTTATTTTTTGAGAGCAGTTGAAGTTGAGAGCAAAGAAAGCAAACAATAAATAATGAAACAACTACACATTTGAAATGTCTAATCGGGCAGATACAAATGCAGAATATGAATCAAAAAGGGTTGGTTCGTTTTGTGTTTTACATTTTTCAATACTGCTATGAAACATCTCCCAATTGGCCTCTAAAGGGAAAATATGATCTTTTATAACCATACAACATAAAACAATTTCCCGTTCTGCATCTGGTTGCTATTATACACCACTCTAAGCAAACAAACTTGCAATTGCAACCAATTACCTAGATTCACAAAAAAGTGAAGTGACTGTGAATACATTACAAATCCATCTTTGCATCTTTTAGGACCAGGTTCTTGGTCACGGTGGCCATACAGGTATATTGCTGACGCTGAGGATCGATCCCAGAACATTTGGTGGTGAGAGTGGAACAACATAACCACTACACTATCCTCCTGCCCCCTTTTAGGCAAAGTATCATATTTTAATAAATATTGTGATGTGACTTCACTTGTGTCTAAAGACAAGAGCCAAAGGCCTTCATCACTTAGGAGAGAAAGGGTGTTGCCAACTGATGTCATGTCAGCTTCAGTTCATAATCCGGTCCCTGCTTATCATTTACCATTTTATAACAATCAAAAGTGTGTCTGGCGGTCTCCATAATACATCCGTTGGGAGCCTTGTCACTGCTTTCTCTGACAACTTTACAGCACCGTGTCCCCCATCTTTAACCTGCATCATTTCTCAATGATTGTCAAATTTGTATTGCTATATTTCATTTCATTGTTTTATCTCACTGTGTCTTCAGGCAGGCCTGATTGCTAGACACAAGCCGATTTAAAAGAGTGCACGGAGAGAGGGGGAGGATAATGTGTTGGATTGAATGCAAGTGTCAAAACAGGCTTTATAAGCTAGACTCACTTTGTCTGTATGTTTCCCCCAAGAGAATAAACAGCTTTATGTAGGCCTGTAAAAGACTATGTACCTAAACAATCAACATCAAGATCGAGCATGTGTATTAGTATGTAGGCTTGTAAACATTTATTGTGTCAATTAAAACAGAAGTTATTGTATGTTTTGTATGTTAGTCAGTAGAACACCATTTTCTGACATACACCTAGCCTATGACATTACACCAAGAGGATGCCCTCGTTTTACCCACCCAATTAAAACAAGACAGCGGAATATCTGCAGAGAAGATTGAAACTCAACCATTTTGTTTATTTTAATTACTCTTCTCTTACTTTGTCCCTCCCTTGGTAACACGCACGCTGCGACAGCCTCCAATTAGGATCTGGCTTATTGCTTGCTTTCTTTAACAGCTATTCCTAATTAGGAGGAACGCGACAAATGCGCACACACACACACACACACACATATACCCAACGGCTCAGTTGACACCAGGTGCCCTGTGGAATCAATGCAATCCGTCTCCTCTGAATTTATTTCTGTCTATTTATTATTCTGCTTCTGTCTCGACACCGCTGAACTTTGTCACTCTCCACATTGCTGTCACACCCCTGCCAGCTAAGAAGGCATATTAAATGAGTAGTGCAATACCATTGCAAACAAACATTATTTATTTTATATATATATAAAGAAGTGGAGTACAGCAAATTAAAGATATTGGCCCAGTCAAAGAATTAATACATTAATAAGCATTTATCACAGAGGTGTAATAGTAACGGAGTGTATCTCACAAAGTTAATTATGGAAACTGGCATAATGGAAACTATTATTTTTAAGGATACAAGAGAGAGAGAGGATGTTTTTTGTCGGAGTGTCAAAACAAGCTTTTTATGAAAGCCTCACTCTGTCTCTAAGCTCCATTTATTTTGTATATCCTCTTCACCATTCAGGAGATCCACTATGATGTGCATAATTCATTTATTTATTCTTTGCCAAAAGTCGTTTACCATTTACACTTCAGTCGACTTCAGAAGGTGCCCATACATGTCTATGGATTATGTCTATTGATAAGGAACATTGGCAGGAATGTTCAGGAACTGATAATTAAATTACATTGCTTGAATGCAACAGGGTATGCCAATAGGCCCATAGTTAACTTAATGAGCTACACCGGTTTTTGCCCCTTCTTTTACACCTCTGTAATATATACCTGTTATAACAGAATATATGTATATATGTATATATATATATATATATATATATATATATATGGGATTATGTAGGACAATGAAGGAAGAGGTTCAGGACTATGGTCATGTCAGGTTCAGGACTAGGATCATGTCATAGCTCACAATAACCACAAGAGGTTGGTATACGTTTCTATGTGGGTCTATCGCCTTGTGATCAAAGAGTGCAACCTGACTCATCTGATACATTCATGCTTTTTTTCGATCACAGTTGCTTTCACTGTTCCCCTGCCTGTTTATTTTATTGTTGTGTCGTGCACTGCATTCCCCTGAAATACCGCTGAAACAATATTTTCCCCCATCTTGGCTTCATGCTTTTCAATCAGTTTCTAAACACTTAAAAATCTTCAAATTGCTCTGCAGTTTTATGCATTGATATCTTAAGATGAGTTTTCTGCAGTATGTTTTAATTTATTTAACTTAACTTTTGAAATTGTATTTCTTTTTTTAATAGTATGCCTATCTAGACTTACTCTGGTGACGTATATGTTATTTTTAGGTATTTTTAAGTATTTTTCCGTGGTAATGTTTCAGTCTTCCTTGTGTTTTGTTGACCTACACATTAAGCTAGCCTTGATTATTTAGCAGCCTAAATCCTACGCTCCATTCTCAGACACATTTTTGTGTGTGTGTGTGTGTGTGTGTGTGTGTGTGTGTGTGTGTATCTGTGTGTCTGTGTGTCGGTGTGTCAGTTGTGTGTGTGTTGCTGCAGCCGACACAGGGACACATAGGGAAGAAACATAACTGTTGAAAACAAAACAAAACAAAACAAAAATGAGATGCTAAGCCCAGTCCCGGGCACACATTCTCTGGCTCGCACTTTTAGAGAGTGGCCTTTTTGAAATGTCATCAGAATATGACTTTATCCTCATCAAGGCCTTAATAGTACAGTTCCTGCTTGCATAATTACAGTACCCTTGATCGATTTAACCTCTTTTGTCAAATTTCAAAGTTATCAAAGCTGTGATGATTCTTTTGACTTATCAAAGCCTTTGTCAACTTTGGATACAAAATCTTAGGAATTCAGCTCAGCTCATCTTGTCCATTATTTCTAAACTGAAGGGACATTGATTACTGTTTGGTTTTACAGTGCGTCTGAAATTGTTATGTGTGGTGGGGGTTTTATTACCAGTATTGTTATACTGGTATGGTAATACAACTTTGACATTGCAGTTGTTCAGCTGAGAGCTGAACAACTGCAAGAGACTACTAACCAGCATGTTGGTTAGTAGTCTCTGAGAGCTGAGACTACTAACCAACATGTCTTTATTTACAGGAAGATGCAGATTAACAATACAACTAGTAACTTTATAGCTGAGGTCACATTACCACTGGAAATGGCATCATCTGAAAATAAATAAGCATTCATACTATATAGGCCAAATCTTTAAGCAACTACAGCGCTTGTACATCCTAACATCACATCGAAATGGCCGCTTCCATGTTGTAAGCATAGGAGCATTGGCATGTTAGTTATTGTGTTGGTGTTAATGTTTATTTGGCCATTGTTTAGTAATTAATCATGAAATTATTTGTCATTATGGGAAGACATTGTTGTGTTTGAAACTGCCACAGTGTTTCTCATGTGAAACGTGGCAAAACAAAGTTTTCATTAGCCTCGGTAACGGTTAATTGACGTTGATATAGGATTTTACAGTACTACAACTCTCTTGAGTCCTTTTAGTATGGCGTAGTATTGTCAACTGAAAAAATTCCATGATGCATTCTGATGTACAAGCCCTTCCAGTGGATCTTTTGCCGTTTATGAAAGGATTCAAAGGTCAGGTTAATGATTTCTCACTTTAATTGAGTCATTTGTCTGTTTATATACCTTCTGTATAAGTATTCTTTTTATTTCGCTCATTAAAAAAAAAATAACCTCCCAACACTTTGTGTTATAGAGATATATACTGGAGTCGTGAAACGCCACTCCTGTCTACGTGAAAGACCTAGTTGGCACACACCGCGA
The DNA here is from genome assembly GCA_900323295.1 of Molva molva. NCBI lineage: Eukaryota > Metazoa > Chordata > Actinopteri > Gadiformes > Lotidae > Molva > Molva molva. The sequence goes on along the minus strand of OOFG01100349.1, from coordinate 2,013 downwards.
AGCGCTCTGCTGACGGATCTACAACTGCAGCCCCATCCACACACGTCAACCTTCCAGCACATCCAGGAGAGACACCGTGTGGAAGCATGTCCTGCCTGGTCCGACTGAGGCTGCTGCCCCGCGCCAAGTGTCTGTACACCCAGCCCGTCCAGGTGCTGGTGGACGCTGGTTGGGAGCTACACGGGCATGGAGCCCATGGGTCTGCTGTGGTCCCTGAGGGCCGACGCCCTCCACACCAAGTTCTACAAGAGCGACTCCCGGAAGCCCCACGTGGTCAGGTTCTCCGTGCACGAGGGAGAGGCGGCGGCTGGCCCCGTGTTGGCCGAGGCGACCAATCAGAGGCGTCTGCTGGCGGATGGGGTCGACCGACGACCAAAGAAGGGAACATCCGTGGAGTTCTCTTTGTACCCCCTGGTGGGTGGCAGAGTGCTGTTGCTTTTTTTTATTTATAAATGATATATTTATTTACGCTTCAACAAAAAGCGTAAATAAATATATACAAAACTTTGACAGATTTGTATATAATGTCATGATATCCAACCATAGTGGACGTTTATTGTAATTTTCGGTTTGACATCCAACTTAAAGTTCTTATTTGGTTGGTAATGAAATTAAAGATAAGTTCAGAAGGCCAAGCCTATATGTAGAACCCATGATCTCTTGTGCTTGTAATTCACTAATTGTCCTATTGTTCAGGAGAAGGCCCCTTCCCTGCTGTCTTGGACCTTTATATTTACAGCGGTGGGCTGTCTGAGAGACGAGTCTCTCTCCTGGCCAACTGTGGCTTTATTTTGCAGGCAAAATCCTGCAATAAAACATCTGATCATCGTCAATAAGGTAGGATTTATGTTATACTTCAGATTTGTTCTTTAGAAGCGTTATTATTGGTTTGGACCTTGGAGCTACATTGTAGGCAGTGCCAACGGTAGTCAAGAACGTCCACAAGAACTTCTGCCAAGACAATGGCTTTCTAGACGGTTTTCCTCATGCAGGGAACCACTGTCTGTGGTGAAGGTTTTCAGAACACATTGGCTGATTCTATTCTGTCTTCTTGTGCTGGTCGGGACTAGCGTCCCGGGAGCTGGCGTCATTAGCAAACGGCGGGCTCTACAAGACGTTTTTTGCAATCTATTACATGGCTGTAGGCAGCAAACACACATTGGTTAGCTGCTTATTTATTTATTTCGCTTGAGTTTAGAAGCTAATGCTGACGTGAGCATTAAACACGGGAGCCAAGTGGCAGCGTGGGACGATGTCCTTGTTTATGGCCACTGTCTTTGCCCTTCTCTCCGTGTCATTAGGTTTATACATAGCAGTCCCCATAGTTATTAACTGATTTCTTTTATGCTTTATTTAGACCACATGATATTCAAGCTAACATCAGTACCTCACTGCACTACATATATGTAGTGCTAACACCAGTCCGGAATAGCTTCTTCGTCTACACATAGAGTGAACACAACACTATATACAGTTGTATGGGTTTGAGATAATTCAGACCCTACAAGCATGGCCTCTTTGCCATTCCGCTCCCATGCCAAGATACAGTGCATACGGAAAGTATTCACAGCGCTTCACTTTTTCCACATTTTGTTATGTTACAGCCTTATTTCAAAATGGATTCAATTCATTTTTGTCCTCAAAATTCTACACACAATACCCCATAATGACAACATGAAAAAAGTTTTTTTTAAATGCTTGCAAATTTATTAAAAATAAAAAACGAAGAAATCACTTGTACATAAGTATTCACAGCCTTTGCTCAATACTTTGTTGTGGCACCTTTGGTAGCAATTACAGCCTCAAGTCTTTTGGAATATGAAGCCACAAGCTTGCCACACCTATCTTTGGCCAGTTTCGCCCATTCCTCTTTACAGAACCTCTCGAGCTCCATCAGGTTGGATGGGGAGCGTCGGTGCACAGCCATTTTCAGATCCCTCCAGAGATGTTCAATGGGATTCAAGTCTGGGCTCTGGCTGGGCCACTCTAGGACATTCACAGAGTGGTCCTGAA
>OOFG01099921.1:0-10116 GCA_900323295.1 Molva molva | reverse complement strand
TGCGATCTGGGTCTTACCCTAGGCTTATTCTTAGGGTTAGGGTTAGGGTTAGGTTTTCGGTGCGACTTTAGTGCCGGACCAGATCTCATCGCGAGCCGGACCGCCTCCGGACTCGCCCCGGCACGGTCGGATCACAATGCCAGCCGGTTGGTTATATCTGGAGGTGGTCACACCTGAGAGTGGATGTATCCTGGCGGGATCGGATGGCAAACGAACGCATTGAAACGACGAGTCTGACTGAGCCCTCATTCTTAGCCTTGTGTTGAGTCTAGTCTTGCTTTCGTCTTGTCTTAGACAAAGATCTTCCTTAATCGCTTTGCACATACTGTAGCTTTAGCAGAAAAGCAGATTTAGACGGCTTTAAAAAAGTGGAAAGGTTTTAGACAATTACTCTGATGAACAGGTCCATTTGGGAAAATGACCACAAAGTTAGAGACCATGTGGCCAGGCCTCTATTTCATCATGAAATACATTGTGTCAACACTGCAAACTGCATGCTAAATTAAAGGTTGTGGGAGTCTGAGGGGAGGAATATGTGAGTTATTCCTCTGTAGCATCAGCTCATCTACTTAAGTTGGCCCCCATTGCCAATTTCCTGCCCACAGAGACGCCAAAGTTTTGTATTTTTCCATTTGTCTTTTTATCTTCTTAGATGTCTTCACAGATTGCGGCTTTTCTTCCGTTTTCTCCATATCTCCCCAGGCATCTTTTAATAAGTCTTAGTACAGAGCAGTTGTTCAAACACACGCGTTTTCATTTATTTGATACCCTCGCCACATCTTCTGAGCTACGCTTCTTTTAGTCCCTCCTGACCCTACCCAGAATGCATCACTGAGCCCTCAGCTCCTCTCCTCCACCTGCTGTTTATCCTGAAATGAGCTCGATATTTTCTGAGTCTGTGTTTTGATTGGTATGTATTTATTAATACTGTGGATCAAACCCTTTGTGTTTAAGCAAAACGTTCCTAATTAACTTTTTATCAATTATCAATATTACTAAACATATCCAAAGAGCCATAATGGCTTTCAGGGATCCTACAACCATTGATGCCCAAGTCTTACAATTGTTGTATATTGCACTCCAATGATTTTGTTTTTATTGTTTTTATTTCCATTTGTTTTGTTTTGTTTTGTTGTTTGTTTCATTTTCCTCACCAACCCAAACTGTGCTGCTGTCCCATGATGCACCTGCGTTCACTACTTTATGCTAACGTATGCTCACATTGCCATCATTTGCTCGCTGCCTGCTTATTAAGACTCAGTCGACTGTCCAATCGCTGAAGCGACCCCTCGACGAGACCTTTGACCTGGTATTATGACCTTTCAGCTTTAAGCTCGGCATGCAGCTCTGTTACACTAGAAGTCCATCGTAGTTGTGAACTATTGTAGAGGTTACGATGTCAACTAAAGAAAGTGTGGTGATGAACTGATTCAAATAGACTAATAACTAATTACCAACTAATTACCAAATTGAAAGGGACTTGGCACTTGTTTGTGCCAAACTAGAAATCCCAATGGCAACGATCCATCTTTGTTTGCTATTTAATGACGTTTTATTCAATGTGACTCTGACTCTGTTGTCAGTTAATCACCTCAAGTAGAATGATTGAGATGGATAGAATGACAATGATATCTTGTGAATTATTAGCCTGCTATACTGCTGCATGATCATCACCCTCTTTCACTTTGCATGGAGAGCTGCCGTGACTACTGCTATTTATATGGAGCTTGCAGTGCAGCATACCCTAACAACATCACATTATCAATGGTTGAATAGCCACCATCCCTATTTCATAGCTTGTGCCTTGTGTTGATTGTCATTTTGTTTTTCTTCGTACATTTCCAAAATCACGTATTCGGCTTTATTTAATGATGTATGGTTATTTTAGTTGTCCCTAGATAGTTAGCCCCTCAGCTAGTGTCACTGTCAGCTAGCATCACAGTCCTATAACTTGCTTAATTGGCCCTCAACTAGCATCACTGTCAGCTAGCATCACTGTCCAACTTTCCTATAACTAGCTTAATTGGCCCTCAACTAGCATCCCTGTCAGCTAGCATCACTGTCCAACTTTCCTATAACTAGCTTAATTGGCCCTCAACTAGCATCCCTGTCAGCTAGCATCACTGTCCAACTTTCCTATAACTAGCGTAATTGGCCCTCAACTAGCATCACTGTTAGCTAGCATCACTGTCCAACTTTTCTATAACTAGCTTAATTTGCCGTCAACTAGCATCACTGTCCTTTTACTAGCATAACTCTCAGCCAGCATCCCTGTCATTTGACCAGCATCACCTTCAGCTAGTATCGCTGTCAGCTAGCATCATTGGCACTCAACTATCACTGTCCCTCAGCTGCCCGCTAGCATCTCTGTCCGTCTCAGAGAGGTGTAGGAGACCACTGTTTGCTTCCCAATATTTGATCTATTAGCTTCTTTGACTTTCAAAAAGGCTACTTAACCTACTAACTGAATTCTCTCCTCTCTCTGTCGTGGAACGTCAACCACCCACCGCTGCCATCTTTGTTTGGTTCCCCCACCACTCCCATCCCTTTATTTTGGTGTTGTCCCCTCACCAGGGGCTCCCTCCCGTCTTGCCACCGTTACCAAAGAGACCCACCATGGAGAAAGCCAACGGTGCCACCACCATGTTCAACGCTGGCATGTTCCAGTACCAACAAGCGCTGGCCAACATGCAGTTCCAGCAGCAGACCGCCTTCATACCGTCAGGTGAGGAAGGCGGTGTCATACCCTGCCATGCAGGGTATGACACCATGCTAGCTTCTGGAACTGCTTGCATTGCTTCCACCACATCAAGGCTCAGGTTGATTTTGCTTTTAACAGGTGTAGTGAATTAAAGAATAATCCGAGCAATAACAGCAAAAATAACCATGCAATAGCTCGGTGGACGCATCTAGGCATTGATAAAGCTTGCCTTTGTATGTGTGCTGTTGTTCTCTTTCACGCTCAGGTAAAGCGTAGACTTCCCACACACACACACACACACAGGTCTCGCAGTGGTAGATCGGGTGAGCTCCGTCCACTGCACATCACACGTGTCCCATACTTCCCGTCTGACAGCCTAAGTATAGGCTGCCATCGATCCCTTGCTGTGAGTGGTTCTGATACTCAAATCTTTTACGCCCCACAATTGGACTGTCAGGTCACTGCAAAGTACAGAGCAGAAGCTAAAGGCAGGTCATCCGTAACGACCATGGGCAAACAACCATTACATCCGTAATACACGCAATGGGAACATAAGTGATTCTGTCAGAGAGAAAGAGAGAACTAAAGATGCAAACCTTTTAGGTCCACAGCTAACTTTTAGTACCGAATCCTTTTCCTCACAATCCCAATGTGCTGTACATTTTTTGCATTATCTTCTAAGCTGTAAAACATCCCTTGGAATGATGTGTAGATTTCAACCACGTTTTAACCACATAACAGCACACCCACTGCAGATTTTCACGTAATTATGTTTTTTATATAACACAATCCTGTGGTATAGGCCTACTGTCTGTGGAGATATGACTTTTAATGATGATGACATACGACACGGCCCGAGTTATAACATGACACGTTTGGTGACATTTGACCCTTTCTCCCCGTCTTCCTTTTCCGATCCACTACCTTCAACGCATGATGGCCAGGCTCAATATTGTGCATGGGACCTGCAACCAGCGTTGGTAGGTACCAGCTTTCCTAACTGTGTATCTGTATTAGTCCATTCAAGTTACTGTTCCTCACAGCCCACTGCAGAAGTATTTTTCTTAATATTCTTTTTTGTTCACAACAAATGGTATACTATAAGAAACCATCAACCCTTCACCAGACAAAACCAGACATGGGGTCATTTAAAGTGACCCAATTAGATTGACGTCTTTGTTTTGCCTCTCAGTCCTACATTAGGATACATCACATCACCTGTCCTTTCACACAACCCTTTTTCAAAAGTCTACTAATGTGTGTAATATAAACATGAGGATTTGTTATTTGTATCACTATCATTACTGTTATCGTCACATTAGTCATTACTTATTAATTTCATTGCATTGCATTACTTATTAAATTGCATTCAACATTTAGGTCAGCTTGTTATGAATAAATGAGTATCAATGATCATATGAATAATACATTATGACATTTCTTTTATATATATCTTTTTAACTATAACTTCCTCATGTTTGTCAGCATGTTGACAGGCCTAAACATGAAGAGTTGACCCAAAATAGCTTTGTTCAACTTCTACTGTGTGATCTTTCTTTAAGTTCCCATGATGCACGGCGGTAACCAGGCCGTGTCTGCAGCCACCACATCTGCCACAAGTGTTCCCTTCGGAAACGCCTCAGCCAATCAGGTTCGCTATTTCACTGCCACCGCACTGCTGTCAAACCAACTGACCTTTGAATGTATTTTTTTATTGACTTTCTGAATCTTGGCATGCCCTAAAATGAAAACCTTTCAGATGTACAAGGTAGTAAAAGTATTTTTGCTGCATTCAAGTTTGAATGCGGCAAAATACTTTTTTCCGTGTATTCTTTTGCTCCTCGCTAATGTCTCAATCGATCTTTATGCCCTTATTTCTAGCTCTACTTCTCTTGTCTTTTGTGCCCCAACTCTCTCGTTCACACACTCACCCTTCCTCTCCCTTTGCGTTTCCCTTTTCTCCCACACTTTCTCATCTGCAGATTCCGATAATATCTGCAGAACATCTGACCAGCCACAAGTACATGACCCAGATGTAGGAGTCTCAATCACAACAGTATGTACCCTACCTCCTTCATAACATCGCTAACTGGACATTTTTTGAACTAGTGACCTACATACTATAATATGATAGTCATATAAAGTATTGACATAAATCTAAATAAATGAAAAAATTATGTAAAATCCAAAATTACAGTATTTGATCAGCCTCAATGTTGATATATTGCAAAGAGTATGCTATCCATGCAGCATCTTTAGTAATTGCCCTAGTACTGTATACATTTTTCCTTTAAATCTCTCTCCTTCCATCTTGGTCTCATATACTTCTCTCCAGATTAAACTGCGACATGTCAGTGTTAAATCCAACAATAATAATCACTCTTCATACCTCGGACATCAAGAAGCAAAAACGAGAACATTTTATCCGGAGTGGAACAGTACCTGCATGTTTAAGAAAGAAGGCCTGTTTTGCTGTTTCGGGTTCTTTTTCTTCATGTATATTCCATGCACTCAACAAAAAAAACTACTACAAAACGGAAAAGACTACCATTCACACTGAAGTCTGCCTTTTGAAGATGTAGAGGCAACTTGTTTGTTTAATCACCGGACACACTTTGAATGTCAACATGGGTCTAACGTGTGGTGTATTAGTCGACGCGACTAGTTTGGTACGTTTGGAGACCAAGAATTAAAGAGGGTTTCGTTTTTTTATGTTTTCTTCTTCTCTATTTTGGGTTCGTTTAGTAACCTTAAAGTGTTCATTTGTTTACATGAAGGCGAACCTTTAATTTAGTTTGAAGTTTTAAGAAAGGGTCAGAAGGAAGGGAGCATTACATGAAAGACGAATGCATGCATGCACAGTGGTAACTTGATTTTGTAGCGTATCTTTCTATCTCTGAAGCACATGTATTAGATGCTGCAGTTGTCCCTGTAATGTGCTACACATCTCAGAATCAGGTGTCGTGGTTAAGCAGAATAATGCAGCGTTCAAAACAAGAAAAAATTACCCTTTAATGAGTCTGGAGGAGCAGTACAATGAGTATGTTGACCCGGATCCTATTGAAAAGCTGTTTCTTTGTTTGTGTCTTGTTTTGTAATCCTACAACGACCCTGCTTTTGGATGTCTAGTCTAGAATCAGCAAAGGAAGCTGCTGTGACATCGGTCTCTTCATATGTAAAACATAAAGAGTCTTTGGACTTCACAAAGACTAGGTGGGTGAATTTAAATGAATAACAGAGTCTTTAGAGTCCTCTGATTTGTATAATGGTGAAATTCTAACAAAGAGTCTGAAATAAAAGCTTTGTGAAAATCAACGAGGCACTCAATAGGACACAAAAACCGCAGAAAATGAAATAATAATCATGGTTCAAATGCGATGACTTTATGAATTGTTATTCATCGTGGGTGTTCTATCTATATTTAAGGTGGATTGTTAGGTATAGTCCTTGCAGTGTGTGTACCGTTTGACATATTTAAGAGACCTTGTTTCTTATGGGTCTCCTTGGGAGTGTTTTCTGATGAACAGCCAAAGTCATGTTTTTTGTCTCATTCATTTTAGATATTTTTGGGAGGATAAGTTAAAAACTAAGTGAGGCAAATGAGTATTGGGTGTTGAGGAGATTTATACACAAAATAGAATTTTTGTTTTGTTTTGTTTTAGATTTGTTTCTATTCTGGGTGTTTGGCGGTCATGTTAAATGAGTCAACAGCAAGGGAATTTCAAACTATTTCATGACGATTGTATCATCCAAAGCCTTAGAATGCACCATTCGGTCAGCACAATGCCACATGTCATTTTAAACCATCCAGTTGCCTAATTCACATCACATAAAAATATATACGCATACAGACACACACATAAACACACACACACAAACACAGTACTATGTAATCGTTAATCCTTTTTTTCTATTTTGTGGTTTTTATTTTTCGTGAACGAGTGTTTGACTTTGATTTGTTTGGGTTTGTGGTTAGGTTCTGTTGAATTTCGGTCTGTTTAAAGTTATCTTTCTTATATTAGATATAAGGCAATGTGGTTATGTGTTCCTCATGCACAGTTTTTCTAATATTCCATGTATTGTCAGTTTAAGTATGATTACGATTGTGAACTCTGTATTTTCTACGTTATTTGAAGAGTATGCATATTGTTAATTATTTTCTGGTCTGTTTGAGTTCTTTCAACAAAGATGTTTTATATAAGTATGTTAAAACGAGGAAAAAATAAGAAGAGAGTGGCTTAATTGCGATCTTTGCAACAATTGCCAATAAGTGAGTAATATTTTATGATCGTATGGTTTGTAACTAGTCATGCTAGAAGAAAATAATATAAAAAAAACTGGTTCTTAGATGTTTAGAGTTTAAAGATGTTATTTTCTACTGTATCCATTTCAAAAAGTAAATATTGTTTGAATATTTTTACTCTCCCTGGAAGTTGGGCCATGTTGGAAAACAAGCTGCATATTTGATCACTTTTAAGAGACGCTGGTGATGGGGGTCATGTGACTATAGAGAGTGAACACTGATCTCTTACTAAGCAAACCACAAACAAACGAGGAGGGGGGAACAAGAGGCGGTGGGTGACAGTTGACTTTTTTGCACTTCTGTACATAGTCAAAAAAGAGAGAATCATGTATATTGAGATCTTATTTTGAATAAAAAAAAAATGTCTATATCGACAAGGAATTTTGCTAGGATAACTAAAAAAAAAAATCTTATGAAAAGGCTGAACAAAAAAACGCTTTGCTTAAAAGGGCCCTGAGTTCTCACTCTCTGACTCCTTCGTTGAGAGAAGGCAACGTGTTGCTCTCTTTTTGTTGTCAACAGCTTGTAGTTTGCCAGGAAACCCTCTGGAGGAGGCCTTCACGAGCCTCCGGTGCAAGGGCCTGTCTGGGTTCATCTGGTCCCCTAGCCTGCCTAGCGACAGGTCTGGGCGTCATGGCCACGCCCTGCCAGGCCCAACCAATCACAACAAGTCATTTTTCTTTTCCTTAGTCAGTAAGGAATTGCATGTTCAAGGAAATTACATTTACCTATTTAAAAAACAAAAAAAGATCACAACTGAGTAATATTGAATAAGAAAAAAAAACATGTAACACAATAAGAAGTATTTACAGTATCCAATATTCTATTAATGTAATGAATGAAACTATGAAAAACATATAAAAATAGAATAGTAGTTCATTTTAAAAAAATCTTAAAAAAGTATTCCTAAGAATATACTCACAGACGTTTCACCACTTGGAGAGTTAAAATACATACAACACAAACACCATAGCTAAGTATGTTCTTTAAGTTTGTAAGCTGTGCTTTTAGTAGATGAAATTGACTCAATATGATTGCCATTAGGCGGAATTATGGAAAACAATCTTTTTGGGGGATTTCAGTATTACTCTCATGATTTAATGTGCAACTCGTTACTTTGAAAATGTCGTCCTGACCAACGCGTCACCTTTCATCTTCTACAAGCACGCATGCTTAAGTTTATTGTATGATGTAAAACTGAAGTTTTGGTTTGTTTTTCTCTGCTCGTAGTGCTAATAAGATGTATTTTGTCTGCGCCCGCATTTTAGTTCTCCGCTTGTTTTACTGTTCCAGGCCCCTTGAAGGGATCAGTCATGTGTTCGCATGATGGTCACCTCCTCTCAACAGCGCCCCTAGTGGACACTGTTGGAACTGCTGAAAGCCACAGACTAAAGCCATAAAATATATCAACTCATATGAATGAAATATTGTACAGATTGACCAGGAACGGAAGGAAGGAAAAAAGGGGAAAAAATGGTTGAAGAGAGAGTAGTTTTTATTGACAATCTTTTCATGGGGCCTGAAGTGCTATATTTGATTCTTGCTGTTATGAATTTGAAAAAAAATAATAAAAATAAAAATACAACAAATGAACAGAGTAAACAATGTGTGCAATATCGTTTTTTACATCTAGTACAACAGCAATATACCTGTATCAGATAATAGGCCTATACATTAATAAAGATGAACACAAAGCTACGCAGGATTGTATGCTTAGGAGTTGAGGTTGTTGGTTTGTTTGCCACTACAGGGCTCCTGTCCACAAGCAAACACATCTCGTTAGTTATGTTTGTATGGTCTGCAAAACAAACTTCAAACAATAGGCTACACAGGTTAAAATAAAAACATATCTAATTCTAACCCATATCAACACTTTGGTTGGGCTACACAAAACCAGTAGATGTAAGAACAGAACCATGGCTGTTCCTGCATTCAACAGAAACATAAATACATTTGTAATACATATGATGAGATGAAGAAAAAGTACTAACTTTTCTGGCATTATCAAGTCTAGCATATACATATATTTACAGAGCATGTCCTTCTTCCTTGCTTTATCTTTACACACTAAATGTTTGCTCCGCAATAGGCCTACAGACACAGCTGCAGCCGTTTAAGCAATTAGAGGTTTCGCCATAGACAGCTATGTCTAATTTCACCACAAGGGGCGCTGTAGTGCCTAGGAAATCTCACTGTCACTTTGTTTAATAGTTTTTAAATAACTAAGCGCCAATACTGATATCTGCTGTCTGATGTATGCCAAATTAATGAATGTGCATGTAAATCTCAATGAAGTATTTAATGTTAAGATAACAATATGAATCATTACCGTGCTTATTAACTATGGTAATATTTCTGCAATAGTACCTCAGTACCCAAAGAGAGGCAAAGGGCATATTTAATAAATAGGTGCACAGTTAAACACTGCAGAGTGCTTAACACTTTTAGGGAGAATTTTGCCGTTGCCTGATTGTGCAATACACAATCTAGCCAGTAGATGGAAGCATTTATTTGTTGTAACAGTCACCATAAAAAGTCCCTGCATTGCATAGTGTACATGAGTGCCTAAGTGGCCATTTAAAGGACTATGGATACATATATAAATAAATAAAGACAAAAACAGACTAAATAATTTCCAGAAATGCCATTAGCTGATCTGTCAGGCAGTATGTTTGTCATTAGCTATTTCCTGATTAATAACGGTCCACCCTTCTGTGCATCCCACTCCTCCTTTATTCCTGTTTCCTTAAATCTGTGATTATGTCTCGATTCCACCCTTCTTCATCATCCTCAGCATCTCTGTTCTGACCATCTCTCTCTCTCTCTCTCTCTCTCTCTCTCTCTCTCTCTCTCTCTCTCTCTCTCTCTCTCTCTCTCTCTCTCTCTCTCTCTCTCTCTCTGTCTCTCTCTCTCTCTCTCTCTCTCTCTCTCTCTCTCTCTCTCTCTCTCTCGTCTGTCTCTCTCTCTGTCTGTCTCTCTCTCTGTCTCTATCTCTCTCTGTCTCTCTGTCCCTCTGTCTCCGTCTCTCTGTCTCTCTCGCTGTCTCTCTCGCTCTCCCCCCCCTTCTCCCTCCCTCTCCCCTCTCTCTCTCGCTCTTTCTCTCTCTTTCTCC
>OOFG01099887.1:0-10926 GCA_900323295.1 Molva molva | reverse complement strand
TACCCCCCTCCTCCCCCGTCCCCGTTCCGCAGAGAGACGGCCTGCTCCGAGGTCCAGACGGATCCCAGCGACGCCATCAACAAACTCATCGAATGCTTGGGCAAAATGCGAGGGGTCGAGCTGGGCGGCGCCGACAGGGAGCTGGACTCGGGCGTCGGCTCCCAGGCGTCCGGGATCTTCTCGCCGGGGGACGAGAAGAAGTGCGAGGAGGGAGGTGGGACTCGCGTCGGCGCCGCCTCTTCCTCTTCCTCCTCCTCCTCCTCCTCCTCCGGAGCCCAGCCGTCTCCGGGCGTGAGGTTCAGCGACTCCATGACGGCAGTGTCCGACGCCGAGTCGAGCCGCAGGAGCCTGGAGGAGCTGGGGACGCCGGGGGTGTGGTCGGTGGGCTCCGAGGAGCTGCCGCTCGACAGCTCCTCGGTCCGCGAGGAGACCCCCGACGCACGGGAGCCCGTGGAGAAACGTGACCTGTTCACCCTCCGTCTCCCCGGCCCACTGCCGGACCGCGCTCCGACCGCACCACGGGCGGAAGAACGTCCCGCGGAAGTCGCTGTCCGCCGATCGGACGGTGTGACGCCCGTCGTCGTCGCCAACGTTGACCTCGGGTGCGACCCGGAGGAACCTCTGTCGAAGCCGGAGACGGACGCCGTCGTGCCGCAAGCCCAGGAAGCGGGGTGTCCCACGGGAGTCCCGGACGAGGCCGAAGCGGATCTGAGCTACCGGATCGTCAGGCTGCCCTTCGACTCGAGCTCCCCGTTCGCCGGGGATCTGCCGAAGAACAGCCCTTCGCTCCGCGGGGCGGAGTCGGCCCACCTGACCTCCAGCTGCCTCTCCTCCCCGGTGTCTCCGCTCTACTACGGCTACCTGCCCCGGCAGAAGACCCAGGAGCGCATGAGCGTCCTCAGCCCGTCCCTGGACGAGCTGTCCTCCCGGGACGAGATGTTCTCCACCGACCTGGACGACATGGACCTCTTCCCCAGAAGGGTGTACACCAGCAGGAAGCTGGCGGACAAGGTCAGCCGGTCCTCCGGCCATTTGGCGGACGAGGAGGCGTGGCCCGCGGGCTCCAAGAGGTACTCGTGCGCGTGCTGCGGGAAGGGTCTGGCGAAGGCGACAGCAGCGAGTCGGAGCAAAGGCGGCGACTCGAGGTCGTACCGGGACGAGACCGGGGACTCGGATGACGAGTGCCGCTACGCGAGGAGCCAGCCCGACCGGGCTACCTCCAGGAAACAAGCCGTGCCTAGGAGGGCGGAGTCCGTCTCCCTGCGACACGCCTCGAAACATCCCCACAAACGGATCCAGTGCATGGAGGGGTTGAGCGTGGCGGACGGCGAGGAGGGCCGCGACCATCGCGTGGAGGACACGGCCGGCGGAGAGACGGGGGACATCACCAGCGGTGATCTGCAGTACATAACATGCCAGGGCAAGGTCCATTTATGAGCGTCTTGTTTCTGTCCTTGACCGTGCGATGCCCGACCAACGCACAACACAAGAACATCCAAGTCATTTTATCAAATGTTTTTGCTTTCTACTTAAAGACAAAGTGTGTAGAGAAGACCTGACCACTGGCAGATGGGAAGAAGAACAACAGCCCAGAAGGAGACAACCAGGCCAGCTGCATAAACAAGGTCACATCTATGCTTACTCTGGCCCTCGACCCATACTGGCCTACATTTAAATCTGTTCTCCTGATCTACTATTGTATTTCATTTGTCAAGGTTGAGCTGCGTTGATTCAGGTTTGTTTGTTTGTTTGTTTGTTTGTTTGTTTAAACAGAAATGTATAGAAAAGCCCCGAGCAAGATGATGCCATGTCACAGGACCAGAGACGAGGAGAGCAAAAATGAGGAGCAGCCATCAAGATATCGTTGGGAAAGAGGTTATAGCAGAAGGCTTTTGGTGTATCTCTTCTTGTTGTGATTGAAATTATTATTTTCCAAATGACCACATCAACGTGCCTTTCAGGTACAGGCAAAGGAGAACCAAGATGTTGAGTTTCGGAGATTGATATGTTTGAACGGTAAATTGAAACACAAAATGAGATGAAGTCCACTGCAGTTTAACAGCTGACATGCAACAACCCAATTCCTTTTTATCTAAACCAAATATTCCTTATTTCAATGGTCATTTGCAGGTTCCACAAACAGAATCCATGGCGGTGATATTCCTGGAGAAGCAAGACACAAACCCTCCAGGATGGGTGTTTGTTGATAAGGATGTGAGCACCTGGTGAAATGCACTGCACACAAAGTCTCTTGTTTTTGTTGGACACAAATAAAATATGTGTAGTTTGATTGCAGAAGGTCCACTGACACAACCAGATGTAATGCACTATTAAGTTATATACCGTCACACACTGGGAATTGTTCTGAATGCTTATGTTCTGTTACTTGCCTGTCTAATAAATCATTTTCATTACATCCAAGCCAATCTCAATTTCTTCAAGCTACTTGTGGTGTTTTTTCATGTCTTAAATGTTGACCCTTAGTTGCCATTAGTACTGGTAATGGCCTTGCAAAGAATCAGTAACATGAGACTAAGAGCAATTTAGATTGGCTCATGTTTTTGCTTTATACCACTGGGTTTATACACGGGGTGGCACCCTGTTGGGAGTTAATGCTGCACATATATGTTTCTGTATTAATGCAGTTGATGTATTGGATGGATCAGAATAGATGGCTTGCATTGGTTGCAGACAAGCGGTTTCTTAAGGCACTATAACAAATACCTTAAATTATTGTGTGATGCTGTTTAATCCGATGGAAAGATTTAAGAGTTTCAAACTATGAATTAATATCAAGGATGTTTCCATCTCTGCCATTGGTAAATGCTGATTAGAACTTTCTGTTTTGTATTTAATATTTTACAGGTGTTTGTAAAGATGCTACTTTATATGAATCTTTAGAATAAGAAATTAGGATTTCCGATGTAAGTTCTGTTCTGGGTCCTCTGGGTTGATATATCATCTGTTGTCTGGGCCCCAGTTTGGGGGAATCATATTTGAAATACGCCTTGTAAGTTCCCTAACCCATATCTTCCTCTAGACTACTAATTTGTTTCTGGGATGAAGATGACACAGACTGGTTAATGTGTTCAATGTGACCTCCATCTTGAGTGTAGATTACAGTGTCAAATTTGGCAGGGATGCATTAGAGAAGTGACTGTAATTGTGAGAATCTTTTTTTCTTTTTCGGAAGCACTTTTGAGTTTAGATTCAATGGGTAATGAGTTTTTTCTGCAGAGCTGCCAGCAGGTGTGCTAACTTTGAACCAATGGGCTTCCTAGATCACAAAAGCTATTATCCTATTAGCAAGTCCATTTTAATTGCTGATCCCAATTTTCTCTATCTCTTGATTCTTCCCCCGCCACCCCATCTCATCTCATTCAAGTGAGCTGGAGAAGACATTGTGGGAGGAAGACTTGGCAAAGCAATGTGACATTTGGCTCTGAGGTCTGCCAATAATGACTGATTGAGCAGTCACCACCTGGAGCTACAATTGATCCAATCAGAGTGTCGCTTTAACCAAGCATGTGACAAGAGTCCAATCATCTTATTGCCTATTTAAAGTGTATCAGGAAAGGGTTGCCTGTTTGTCCGTATAGTAATCTTTTGCATGTATGTGCTACTCTCAACCCCGCATATATTTTTTATTAACTGATGCAATCGTTTAAAGAAACGGAAGTGTAACGGCGATAACCATTCAAAGCTATTTAAAAGTGGGGTTATTCGATGACGAATGACAATTGTTCTCTGCTTCTTAGGTTTTCCACAGATGGAGGCCTCTGTTTCCACGTCCCAGCATACGTTTGCCCACAGGCCGCAAGGTATGACCATGTCCCATGATGCACAGCAGGCCCAGGGGCCCCATCAGCCGACCCAAGGGCCGTACGGGTCCATGGGCCTCGGCGAGCAACACAAGCTACCGCCTCAGCACCAGAAACCTTACTTCTACGTCCAGCCCTCCCAGCCATACGTCCCTATGCAGAATATGCAGTGGCATATGCCCGTTTCCTACAATCCTTACTATGGATACCCGGGGTTAAGTAAGTGAAGGTGATTTGGTGTCTCTTTGTGTCATTGCCTCCCATTTTTAATTGACATTGTTTTTCAATTGACCTAAATCCCTTTTTGATTATGCGATGATGATACTTATGAGGTATGACTTGCCTTTCACAACTGTTTAATCTTAACATTGTGATGGATGATCACATATTGTACTACTCTCTATTCATTCAGAAAATAAATTATAACCGTTCACATTTCCTACTTCTATTGAAAGGTTACGCCATGCCAGCTATGAACACGTACCCCATGAATGCATACATGGAGCCACCAGGATACGTCATGCCTCAGACCCACCTCCACCTGGTGGACTACAGACGCATGCTGAACCCCCACTACTACCACACCTTGGCCTATCACTCCCGCAGCCTCCACTACCAGCACAGCTCCTCCGGTAGAGATATGATCAGTTCTGAAGTGCAGACCGAGCCACTATCTGTGTCCCAAAAGTCCAGCGCTGCAGCCGCTTCCTGTGGTGTTGGTAGGGTTGAGGCCCACAATGACTTCCCTGAAGGCATACATGATTGCACAGAGAGAAACTACGCTGGGCCTGCTCACCTTCTACCCCAAGCCCAGTCTGCAAAGACTGGGGACAGATTGGTGGATCTCAAGGAAACGTCACCCTCTCGCGTTGAAAATGCTCCTCAGAAGAGCGGCTTTGTAATCCAGACAGAGGAGCTAAGGATCGAGTGCTGCAGCACCGCAGGGGGCCTGGAGGTTCTACGCTCACGTGAGACCCAGGAGATGGCGTTGGCTCACCGTTACGCTGCCGAGGATCTGGCCCGCCGCGGCTCTGTGATCACCCATAGTCCTGTGCTGCGGGAAGTGGCCATGAGCGCTTCCAAAGAGCAGTCGGACATCGGCCATCAAGCCTGTCCTGATATTGTGTTAGTTGGCACGGCTTCCTGTGGCACTACTGTGGGGACGCCATCTTTGCACGAGCCAAAAACCCCGATCAAACGCATCGATGCATCTCCGGATTCAGGCTCCAGAGTTGAAGTCTGTGGTGGTGTAGCTCAGAAGACAACAGTAGAGCAAGGACAAAAGCGCAACAATGATGCTAATGTGAGCTGTAGTTCCAATGATGGCCACTTTAAAGTCCTCCACATGCCCTTTGACCTGGACTACCTGGAAGAACTCCGGAGCATGGAGACGGCCGTGTGGTCAATGGAAGAGACGGGCGTTTCTTCCCCTGATTGGATGATGCAAACCAATTTAATAGATTCACACATGGAAACGCTGGTTGAGGAAGTCAAGGCTCCCTGCGAAGAGGACTTGATCAACGTTTTCACTGAGGAGTTTACAATGGAACAAGTGGTGCCCATGATTGAGATGCCTCAATCAGAAGAGGAGCTCCTGATAGAGCTGGGCTCCACTAGAGATGCCCCTGTGGTTGCCTTGGCCTCTCAATCAGATGGCCTTGCCTCAGCAGATGTCTGTGACACAGAGGCTTCAATGGCCCACTTGGGTCATGCCTCAGGTGTGAGTCATTCACACAGTTCAGGGTTGGTGCTTGGTCTCCTTGGTACAGGTGACGCAATTCAGCACGAGTCGGAGCTGACTGACCAGAGTCCCCAAGATACTTCCTTTGAGTCCCTCCCGGTCTACCTCCCTTCCACTGCTTGGCCGACTGACTATAGAAATGTGGTGCACTGCAGAGAAGTGCCACAAACACCCAAGGAACCCAACAAGTCCCAGAGCGCTCGCATCTCAGAAGCGCCCATCGAGAGACGGAAGCTCAACCTAGAGTCCAAGGAGCCTCACACCGTTCACAGGCCCAAAGCGGAAAAAAT
This sequence comes from Molva molva, assembly GCA_900323295.1. Classification (NCBI taxonomy): domain Eukaryota; kingdom Metazoa; phylum Chordata; class Actinopteri; order Gadiformes; family Lotidae; genus Molva; species Molva molva. Next base: position 5,074 of record OOFG01099887.1, on the reverse strand, counting down.
AGACAAAACCAACGTCAACAGGCGTAGCGTCTCTGACCACGAATGCTGTCTCCGGCGAAATCTAAACGAGAACGCATTCCCCGCCCGGAGGCCCAGAGTGGAGCGCCTCTGCAGCAGATGCCTGGCCAATCGCAGCAGCAGCTGCCTGGCCAATCGCAGCAGCTGCCTGTCGGTCAGTCCGGGATCAGAATCGGTGCAGGTCTTCAAAAGAAAATGCCCCTCTCCCCTTCAGCCGTGGCTCCAGGCCTGCGTCCTGCCAACGTGCGAAGCCTGCAAGGTGCTGACGAAGAAGAGGCTGCTGCGCCGTGGCACCGGCTCCGACATCTGCGGACCCAGTTGGCACGACGCCGCAGGGGGCGCGACCTCCGAGAACAGTTCCTGTCCGAAGGTGCCAAAATGGTCGGGGCCCGGGGACCCCAGGAGGGGGCGCGCCGACCCGAAGAGACACCAGGCGTCCAGGAATCGACCTGAGAAGTGTCCTCTGGCGCTGTCCCCGAGGCTCGGGGAGAGGAACTGCGCCTGCGATGAGCACAGCGTCCCTGGGTGGGAGGGGCTGCGCAGGCGTCCCCCTGGAAACGCCCTACAGGAAACCAACGAGGAGAACGTCGCCGTGCCGGTGCGTTTCCAGGACAAATGGGGAAGCGTGGAAAAAAACAACGGATATAAATGGAGAAATGGTGGGTGAACATTTTTACAATGAGGCCAAATGTTTAGTGATGTTTTTAATGCTGTGCATTTTGGGAATCTGCTTTTTTTTTTTTTTTTTTTTTTTTTTAATTGTATTTACTTCCCTACAGAGAAATCATTCACGTCAATGGTGTTTAATCGCAACATGGCTGGCCGCAAGGATGCAGTCATATCACAGCACTTGAATGTACAGAAGAAATCACAGCCACTATCACAAGGTCTCCTTTAACACCCGTCATTATCCAACACTTTTTGGGGTGATAACAGACTTATGATTTAATTGCTGCATTGTAGCATGCAACAATCTTTAATTATTGTGCTTTATCTTTTTCGCAGGAGCTCACAGAAAAGACACAAGATGCTGATTTACACAAGAGCACACTCACTTTGTGAATCAATTGCACTTTTAAGTACACGACGAATTTGCTCTTAACTCACAATGTTCACTATTTATCGCGTAATATTTAAATAAACACCTTTTTACTACAGCTGGTTTTGATTTAATTGAACTGGCCTGTATATATTTTAATGTAGTGGCAGAGATTCTCCTTAAGATGGTGCTGTTCCGCCATATAATTTCGCTTTATAATTTTGCAGCCACATTCTCCGCGTGGTTTTTAATGGAAACAAGGCATTGGACTGGTATATTGTCGGTCATTGTGATCAACGTAAATCTGTAAAACCAGACTTCTTTGATTTGAGGGCAATGGTTTATGGGGTGGGATAGGTGAAGAACACGATTAATTTAAATATGCGGACGACTCCCTTTGATAAGCAACACATTGAATTTTCAGAAGCTACATTTAAAAAAAATGTTTGTCTTTGATACCGTTTACTGTACTAGATGACACTTTCAGCTTCACAGCATAGGTTGACTACTTATACAATTGTGTGTCTGCATTATGATTTATAATGCTGCAAAATTATAAATAGCTGTGCTCTGATTGCTTTATTCCCCCAAAGGGGAATTAAGTGAGATACAATCTTCCCCATTAAGATTCTACCTCCTATAGGCACATTTGTTTTCGGTTTTCCTATCTTTTAAAACAACTTGAACGTGACTTGCTTGAATGTTTATATTTTTCTGGCCATTTAGTTGGTTACATGATTCAATATGAAGCAGCCATTTGATGTATTGAACTTACCTTTTACAACCTTGTCACAGGCTGAATCCATCAATACAATGTCTAATTTATGCATATGTAATGTCTCGAATTGATTCACCACTCATGAATTCTGTTATTTAATTAATTATCTCATTGACTTAATCGGCACATTCAATTCTGATGTAGACCATTGTTGGCACGACCATAAATGGAAATAATTTGGCAGGGGAAAAAAGTGACCATTATGGATACACTTACAAACGTGTCTTACTTGGCCTCATAACATTTAAAGTTAGTCAGTTGTTGGTCATCATTGAACCGAGACAATAAAATAAAAACTTTGTAAACAAAGTGTATTTCAGTACATTGACCGTGGTACTGACCAATATTAAAGAGATGTCTGAATTAGCCAATCAAGTGGATGGATGATGGAACTAAACCAGCCCCTTATCTGTCCCCACCAATGACGAAAGCAAATGGATCCTGTATTAAGTTGTCTAGTCATTTAAATTTCACCATCAAAGCAACACCGGGGAAGAGTTGATTTTAAGGCACCCGGAACCGATATGGAATACTAGTTTAAAGGCCCGTTCTTGGCAAGGTAGCGGAGAATACGTCCTTTGATCAGGGAGTCTTGCTCAGAACGTACCCATTTGCAACTGCCTCAACAGGTACACCGCATGACTCACAACAACAACGTATTTTTCTATGTCTGGTTCCAGGTGAAACCTCTTAGTGCTGATGCAGGATGATACAGACGCTACATTGCAGCGTCTGTACCGCAGCAATGTAATTCAAAACCACAGTGCTACCAAAGTGTCCCTTTAGATTGGACAAAAACAGCTTAAAAAGAACATGCAGTTATTGAACATCAAATCAAGGTCAGGATGGTGTTGGGTGTACAACTGGCCATCGGGAAGGGTTCACACTGTTGTGCGGTGTGTGGATGGCCTGGTTGGGTTGGCTGGTTGTGTGTGTGTGTGTGTGTGTGTGTGGAGTTATCTGACCCAGTGGCTCTTGAGATGAGATGGGTCTTGGTGTGTATGCATAAGTATTAATATACATGATAAGGTTTTCTAAAGTGCACCTGTGTCACACTGTGTCGGACATTTTAAGTGTGAATGATGACTGAAGTATGAATATTTTAGGTGTACACGTTTTCAGTATTTCTATAAGATGTGTCAATGACCTTTAACCTCTGCCATGTCAGTAGAGGTCATCAACTGTACCACTGACTTGCTTATGATTTCTGCAAATTCATCTAACATATTACATATAACATGTAGAATTATATGCCTATACATTGACGTAGCACAAGCGTAGAAAAAAAACAGAGAAAACATATAAACAAAAACGGATATTCTGTTTTAATGACTCCTTGTTTGATTTAACGGACTTAATACATATGTTACAAGGTCTAAGCTTTTACTTGGCAAGCTGGGAGAGGGACTACGAACTTTGCTATTGAAGGAATTATTTTCTTGCAAATGATGGATATGAAAATAGACCAGTCCACACGTCATTTTTGGCTGTACTATGTTCAGCACGGCCTTCTAATTGCGATAATGAAACCAATGTTTAGCTGCAGTGTTCTAAAGGAATCAGGAAATGGCAGGTGCAACCGCAATGAGTTTTACTGGTGATGATGACGCACAGACATGGATACACACTCAATTCAATCATATAGCATGTGAGAGAGGGGGGGGATTTGCTGTTTGTGTGTGTGACAGACAATGGGGAGACTAATTGATTGCAGGTTATTGTGTGCGTGTGTGTGAGAGAGAGAGAGAGAGAGAGAGAGAGAGAGCTTAATTGAGTGTGTAAGTTCATGTGTGTGTGGGTCTACATGTGTGTCTGTGTGTCCGTGTGTGTTTGTGTGTGCATGTGTTTGTGTGTGTGTGTGTTTGTGTGTGTGTGTCTGCGTGTGTTTGTGTGTGCATGTGTTTGTGTGTGTGTGTGTTTGTGTGTGTGTATTTGTGTGGGTGGGAGAGAGCGAGAGTGGTAAGAGTGGTAGTTATTTTGTACATGTGTGGTGTTTTTCTTTAATGACAAGAGTTCCAATTTGCAGCACACTTGGCCTCATAATCCTGCTTTCCCTGTCAAGGCCCAGCCAGAGTTTAACAAGCCCACGCTCTGCACTATATTCAAAGAGAATGAAAGACTACTTTCCTTCAATGATTCAGAAAAAAATCGATTCGGCGACAAAAGAGTTGCACGCCCTTTTTCATTAAGCGAAACCTTTGAAAATTATTTCTGGGTAACAGCGAATTTTGTGGATTATTTTTTAAATATATAAAAGGAAGAGGAAGAGGAGGAGAAGGAGAAGGAGGAGGAGGGAGGCCAGAAGGGAAAAGGGAGAAGCTGTTCATGAGCGTGCGTCAGTGAATCCCAGTATTTCCCCGCGGATTTCAGACGTTTTCAGGCGGAGACAGAAAGGGTTTCTTCCTTCTTTCTTTTGGATACGCTCTGCATCTTTTGGCCAATCGCTTCGTGCCACTATACAGTTATATTGTTTTATGAAGCCCATTTATTGGGTACATTTGAAAAGCTTCAGAATGATTGGTTTCTAAGGGGGTTCATGAAGCAGGGAGGTTCTGATCTGCCTATCATGTAAACTGCGTGTCCATCCATACACACTATGTGCAGTGTGTGTGTGCTTTTTCTGTTTGTGTGTGTATGTATGTGTGTATGTGTGTGTTGTTGGAGTGTTCTGCCCCGCGCCTTTCGCTGGGATCCAAACGCGTCCCCCAGAGCGGGAGACAGCTGGGTGGGCGGGGCCCTTGGTGTTGTCTGCTTCAGCGGGGCCCTCCGTGGCCCCTGGTCCTGTCTGCTTCAGCGGGGCCCCTTTGTGGCCGGAGAGGGCTGCGTGATGGATGCATCCTTGAAGCCCTCCCAACCTCCGCCTTATTTCAGTTGCCCAATTAGGCGGCCGACGGCTGGACGGCTGGGGGGACGGGGACGCCAGGATGAGTTTACACATGGAGAGTTAAAAACTCTCAGAGAGAGAGAGAGAGAGAGGGAGGGAGGGAGAGAGAGAGAGAGAGAGAGAGACAGATAGAGAGAGACAGAGAGAGAGAGAGAGAGAGAGAGAGAGAGAGAGAGAGAGAGAGAGAGAGAGAGAGAGAGGGATGGAGAGAGAGAGAGAGCGAGAGAGAGAGAGAGAGAGAGAGAGGGAGAGAGAGAGAGAGAGAGAGAGCGAGAGAGAGAGAGAGAGAGAGAGAGAGAGAGAGAGAGGGGGGAGGGGGGGGGGGTGGGTGTGGGGGGGGGGGGGGGGAGAGGAG
>OOFG01099873.1:0-10778 GCA_900323295.1 Molva molva | reverse complement strand
GAGTGATATTGAGACTTATGGAGAGACATAGGTAGAATATACATAAAAGGAAATGTATCACTGTACCTACATCAGACATGACTAGAGTGCCTGTCGTACAATTATTATTATTACTAGGTATTGTTACACGTCCCCAGAGAGTGTATACTGGATATACTGGGATGGTAGAAGCGTATGGTTCTGTAAGCAGGAGTTGGAAGAGGTGTTCGCTGTATATTTATTATGAAGTTTATAGCAAATACTCACTCAAACGTGCACACACACACACACAACATGACTTGTATTCAGACATGAATACAATACACACACACACACACACACACACACACAATTGCACAGAAACAATATAAGAAAAAAGTTACACACATGAACACAGAAATAACACAGACAAACACACACCAACACATATGGGCACAAACATGCACAAAACACATACTCAAATACATACAACATACTTAAGTTTCGAATGAGATGTGGAAGTGATAAACAGGTTTCTAATTGATTCTATAACTCATCTTCCTCTCTGAATGACATGTATACCACAGGGAGCCTGCAGGCACCAGACCCACTAAATCATCTCTCTCTGTTACGACTTCTGAAGACAGAGCCACACCCGGAACACATCTTCATCAGGAATTTGTGTGTGTGTGTTGGTGTTCATGCACAAGGGTGTGTGTTAGCTCTGTGCGAACACGTGAAACTTTGTTTGTGTATACATGCTTGTATGTGTGTATGTATTGTATTTTGCATTTATATCTGTAAGTGTGTGTGTGTATTACATCAGTGTGTATGTGTGTGTGTGTGTGTGTGTGTGTGTGTGTGTGTGTGTGTGTGTGGGTGGCTGTGTCCGGGTATGTTTGTTTGTTGTGGGAGCGTGCGGGAGTTTGTTGTGAATGCTTGCGTGTATGTGTGTCTCTTGTTGTGTGTGTGTGCTTCCATGCGCGACTGTTTGTTGTGTTTGATGTGTTGTGTGTGCGTGTTTAATGGGAACAACGCGGCCATGAGAAAACTACAATGCTCTCTCTAGACCTTTTGAAGTGGAGAGGGTGGGATTAAATTAATTATTCAGGAAGTAGGATCAGGTTTCTACTGGAATGCGACCTACGACCTCAAACCCACATTCACGATGACCGTCCCACAGCAGCCAGGAGTAACAGTATGTAGAGGAACGTAGGCTCAGAGAGAAACAACTCCAAAAGTCCAAACATATAGTAGAGTAGTGCAGAGTAGAGTACAGTAGGGTTACAATAGCGTAGAGTAGAATAGAGCACAACTGAGTAGAGTTGATCAGAGTAGCGTAGAGTATAGAACAGTAGAGTAGGGATACAATCCTGTAGAGTAGAAAACAGCAGAGCTAGAGTCGATCAGAGTAGAGTATGATATAGTGGATTGAGTGTAGAGTATAGAACAGTAGAGTAGGGTTATAATAGAGCAAAGTAGATTGGAGTATATCGCATAGTAGAGCAGGGTAAACTGCACAGTAGTATAGAATAGAGTAGAGTGGAGTAGGTTAGAGTTGAGTACAATAGAGTAGAGTAGAGCAGGGTAAACTGTACAGTAGTATAGAATAGAGTAGAGTAGAGTGGAGTAGGTTAGAGTTGAGTACAACAGAGTAGAGTAGAGCAGGATAAACTGTACAGCGGTATAGAATAGAGTAAAGTGGAGTAGGTTACAGTTGAGTACAACAGAGTAGAGTAGAGCAGGGTAAACTGTTCAGTAGTATAGAATAGAGTAGAGTGGAGTAGGTTAGAGTTGAGTACAACAAAGTAGAGTAGAGTAGGGTAAACTGTTCAGTAGTATAGAATAGAGTAGAGTGGAGTAGGTTAGAGTTGAGTACAACAGAGTAGAGTAGAGCAGGGTAAACTGTACAGTAGTATAAAATAGAGTAGAGTAGCGTGGAGTAGGTTAGAGTTGAGTACAACAGAGTAGAGTAGAGCAAAGTAAACTGTGCAGTAGTATAAAATAGAGTAGAGTAGAGTGGAGTAAGTTAGAGTTTAATACAACAGAGTAGAGTAGAGCAGGGTAAACTGTTCAGTAGTATAGAATAGAGTAGAGTGGAGTGGAGTAGGTTACAGTTGAGTGCAACAGAGTAGAGTAGAGCAGGGTAAACTGTTCAGTAGTATAGAGTAGAGTAGAGTGGAGTAGGTTAGAGTTGAGTACAACAGAGTAGAGTAGAGCAGGGTAAACTGTACAGTAGTATAGAATAGAGTAGAGTGGAGTGGAGTAGGTTAGAGTTGAGTACAACAGAGTAGAGTAGAGCAGGGTAAACTGTACAGTAGTATAGAGTAGAGTAGAGTAGAGTGGAGTAGGTTAGAGTTGAGTACAACAGAGTAGAGTAGAGCAGGGTACACTGTACAGTAGTATAGAATAGAGTAGAGAAGAGTGGAGTAGGTTAGAGTTGAGTACAACAGAGTAGAGTAGAGCAGGGTACACTGTACAGTAGTATAGAAAAGAGTAGAGTAGAGTGGAGTAGGTTAGAGTTGAGTACAACAGAGTAGAGTAGAGCAGGTTTGAAGTAGTAAGACTAGAGAAGATCGGAGTAGACACATGATGTAGAGTACAGTAGCAGAGAACAGTAGAGATTTTTAAGCATTTGTGGCATGTAATAATTTAAATAACAGAAAGAGTACAAACAAATCAATTGTGTGCTGCAGTGTTGAACTGCGGCCATTTGACTTCCAGAACTTTCGACTTGTGTGTCTCTTGGCTGTGGCAGCATTGCACAACCTCAACAAATACATTAAATACATTTTCCTTTGTAGTCCGAGGTCATTTCCTCAGATATTTCTGATTAGCCCCTCCTCCTCCTCCTCAAGGGTAACACATCAGGTTGATGACAGCCAACTCTCACATGACCTCATCCTGGCCAATCAGGGACTACTTGGCTAAAGTGGTGTCCTAAAGTTTTGGAGGTATTTGAATTAGGTTTGGACTTGTACTGGGTTTATATTTAGACTGGTTTTACATCAACACGAGATGACCAGCATATGTTTGCTGTTTTTTTTTACATGTTTATTTTGTGTCCTCAACTATGAAGTTTCCATGAGTTTCCAAAGTGAAACAGTGAGTATAGCATAGAGCAGTGTTTCCACACCTTTCTGGGGCCAAGGCACACCAACGATCCCAAACAGCAATTAAAACAAGCTGCATTATTATATTTAAGATCAAACTTTTTATCTAAACTTAAGATAGCTACAAACACATTCTATGCATAGAGATGGTTGCTATGATACCATGCAATGCAGTGATAGCCACAGTAAAAATGGTTAAGGTTTAATAACTATAATATATGAAGAAGAGTTTCCACAAAGTCCACAAAAATACATTTAAATGGTAACATTAGCTGACAAAGCTACAAAAAGGCTGGTCTGCTACTAGACAGCAGTGAAGATTAAACCTGATGCACTCCCACTTAACTTTGTGAACTTTATAAACAGCTTAATGCACACCACTACCATATTGAACATTAAACATTCACAGCCACATGCATAGCATAAATATGAGACGCCACATACAGTTAAACACCAGCTGTTTTTGGTTACGTGAATCTACGGGCTAATATGACGGAATTGTTCGGAGGCTGTTTATATCATACGCAGTGCTATGATCTGGTTTAGACAGTAACATATGTTACACAAAGAGAGGGATTAACAGTGGCATTTATGCTACGCTACACTAGCTAGCCAGTTACTGTTGGTGGCTCTCTTCTGCTACAACTTCATCATGATTTGAGTCGCTATTATAGACAACTGTGCTTTGAAACTGTTAAAGGCAACATGAAAATCCAAATGAACTCACATCAACAAGTGCAAGAGGGCAAGGTTTAACATTCCAACCAATTATCAAACAGTATATATAAAAATATTTTATGTCTGTAAACAATGGGCAGTAAACATGCCATCATCTGTTTTAAATCCAATCCTGAATGACACCCCTCATACATTTTATCTTGCCCTCAAATTATAGTAAACAACTTTACAAAGGGCAAATTAATTCACCATGTGTTGCTTTGAACCTCTATTTTGAGATTTAAAAACACTTGTTGTTGGTGTTCTTCTAACATCAGACATCATGTCTTTACTTTATCTTCAGGTTTGATCAAGATTCTCCATTCTCTTGTCAAGGTTCTGGACCATGGAGAACTGGATGAGTTATAGGGGCTGTGACAGGCAGTTTCAGCAGTTAAAGGGAGTTTGGCCAGCAGGGTGTATGTAAGCTAATAAAGAAAAGTAAGCTCTGTCAGATAGTAGTCCTGCTCTCAAGTACTACCTCTACAGAGCACATTAGTACACCTCGTACACCACCTCGTACACCACCTAGTAGAACACCTACGCACCCTTAACATCCCAGCATCTATTGATTTTGGACCCTAAGTGTCCCCAGAACAGGAAGTTAAATTACTCTGGATCACCAGAGCTAGTGCCCATCTGTCTACGTTTACCACAAATGATGCCATTTCCTGTGATCATCGCCAGACGGGTCTAACCAGCACAAAGGAATTCCAAGAAGTGATGTGCCATCTCTCTCTCTCTCTCTCTCTCTCTCTCTCTCTCTCTCTCTCGTCTCTATACGGCTCTCTCTATACCCCCTCCTCCATCACTCTCTCTCCATCTCTCTCTACACTTTTCGAAGCTAAATTTGCTGATATGATGTATGATATATTATAAATGACATGAAGACATGAAATGTCATGAAATATGAAGGGCAACACCTGCAACAACTCAACACAACTGGTTTCCATGGAGACATGGAAAGGGTTTAGAACAACCCAACCGTTTTTTCTTCCTGGCGCCAACCCCACTAAACATTGCTCTTGAAACGGTGACGGGATCCAGCGTTAGAGTGCACGGCTTTACTGTACGTGAACACCTACAAGCACAGCCGTGTACACGCACGCGCCTGTGTGTGTGCGTGTGTGTGTGTGTGTGTGTGTGATGGGTCACAGACTTGGAACCAAGTCTGTGTATGATCACCAGTCACACAGCTGAGGCCCCTGAACCTGAAGGGCCGGGGGGCTCGCTCTAATTGTATCCATGTGAATGTAATCAAAGTGAGGCCTAGGAATGAGTGTTGGTTTAAGATAGACCATTGCAGGTTAGTTTCCCGTTGCTGAGAGACGGATAGGGAGCGCTTGATTTGAAAGTGGGAGGCTCTGCTCGAGGCTCTGCCTCCTCAAGGCTCAATCTCCTCAAGGCTCTACCTTCTCAAGGCTCTGCCTCCTCAAGGCTCTGCCTCCTCAAGGCTCTGCCTCCTCAAGGCTCTATCTCCTCAAGGGTCTGCCTCCTTAAGGCTCTATCACCTCAACGCTCTGCCTCCTCAATGCTATGCAGTCTCTTCAGGAAGCAGAGAACTGGGAGGGGGCAGACCTTGGCTCGGGGCCACCCAGACTCATCAACAAGGCAATTAACGTTGACCCCGGAGATTTGGGCCCCCCACATCTTGACGGCACATGGTGGAGAAATGATGGGAACTTGGGTAGGTGTGGTGATGTCCCATCCTATATGGGACATATACTATATGGGACATTACCCATGCGACCGATTTGAGGGCGTAGATTTGCCCTCTACGGAGCATGCCATTCTTAATGGCAGGACTTAATGGCAGCCTGGTTAAAAAGCTCTTTGATGTTCTGTATTCAAAACAATCTAATGAAATACAACAACATACGCACACCATGGCTGCTCGTAACACCTAGAGATTGGAATAAACTGGGAGCCGTGTCAAGCTTACCGGGAGAAATGGAAAAGGATACTGGGAGAGGTAGATGGAGGAAGGTTGTCAAGTCTATTCATACAGGCCATTGAAAACCGTCCTTTATTCCAGACTTCACAGGCCCAGATTTGGCCTGTACAGTTTAACACCACCCAACACCACCCATCCCAACCTTATCAGGAAAGTACAAAACGGGTCAAGAAAAAGAAGAAAAATCCATCAAAGGAAACAAAGGAAACCCTGAGAAGGTTTGAAGAAAGGGGCCCCTTGCATGGCTGCTTCGCATGGGAATTGATCCCATGTGGCAAACAAAGAACGATCGTAAAACACACATGTAAACGGAGAAAAACAAGTGTTGGGTAAAATAAGGTAAACATTAACTACCACAACATCCGTTCAACTTGGTCTTACACGTTTTAGGAATGGCACCCTCAGGCTAAAATGTTAATTGGTTGAATATGGTATATACACTGCCAGGGTTAGGGGTTGGATTTCCACTGGGGCCACCCATGCTTAGAAATGTCTACACTCCCTGTAGTGTAACTGTAGTGATTTTTGATTTGAGATAACACCCACCAAATGGGTCAAATATCGCCCACAGGACAGCAACCAAGACCATTTAATTTAAATTGGATGAGAACCAAATGGTCTCCTGACACCGATATGAGCGGATCAGAAAATGCAACAATAAGCTCATGTGAGATGCATTTCTGTTAGCTTAATCTTAAACTGTCATTTACCAATGAGACCTTTGCTTACAAGTGAGAACCTTGTCATGGCTGGAGGCTAAACAGTTGACATGAGATACGACGACGGGATTTCACCATTAACCTCCACCTCTACATTTACCTCCACCTCTCCATGGCCGCTCCACTAACTTCTGCAGCTAATCAACACACAACCCGTTCGGTCCTGTTCGGTCACTCCACCATGGTCCGTCAACACAAATACACGCCGACCCTTGAAAGAAAACCCAAACACCTTCTGAATTCCCCCAGCTGGGTGGTGTAACCTCCGCTTGTCAAACACACTTAATGCACCCACCCCGCTTCAAGACCCGAACCCCCATTTGAACCTGGCCTTGGCCTTTGTTAAAGTCTATCTGACGCCCTCACAAAACACAAACTCTGCAGATCACCCTGGTGTTTATAATCTGCTCTTGGTGATAAGCCTGTTTGAAAGGCGGTTGTTTATGCGTTGGATAATCTAAACAGAGTTCTGGTATTTAGATGTATAAGGACTAGGGAGGCCCCCATGCAACTGGCGAACACAGGCAGACCCCTTTTGCTTGCTGCTTTGGCTGTAAAACTCAACACTGCATATGGCACTCAGTAAAATATTCTAAATAATACCCCTTGATTGATTACAGCCTGGGCTCCTTGTATTGCTGTTCAGTTCAGTTGAGTCTATAGTTGAGTCTGAAAGAATTGATAGAGTTTCAATTTTGTTGTGAGAGTCATGAAAAATACATTGGCATGTAGTTAATTACAGCACTAGTATTGAAGTGCTGCTCAATGAATATACAAATTATGAATTATATCATCATTGTAGAGGGTATAGCTGAATAAACCTCAGTGAAAGCTTCATGTTTGGAAGTTCATCCAAACAAGTTATTGGATTAACTTCCCATGTTCTCATTAGTATGAGCAGATCAAGAAAATGTAGGAGTACATTCCTCTGGCGTCCAGCAACACCAGTGCTCTGCCGCAGAGAACACTTTCTGCTCCATCAGCCACTGGGGTTTGCATGGTAGAATCGAAGGTTGATACGTTTTCTGGCCGCAGGAACTGAGAGATGGAGCCCAGTTCCTGGTAAGCAACAGCAAGGGTCAAATGCTGATGAACAGAATAACAAATAACACTAATGAAAGTCCAAACAAAACCAGCAGTGTATACATGATATGTGATACACCTTTAAACGCAATGCAAAAACAGCTTTGCTGTTCGGAGGTATTTCAAAGAGATGAATGAACCAGGCCTACATATTTCTATGTTTTTCTTTGAAGCAGCCCCTCTATATTTAATGACCAGAGATTATAATGATTTATGTAATGTCTTTCTCCTACTCACAGGTCTACTCAAGGTTTCGTTCCTCAAACATCTCGTAAGCGATGGCCACGTTGTAGGGAAGGAAGGTATGAAAAACATGCGGGGGGTTCAGTTAAAGACAGCTGCTTTCTTAGGATGGAGTCTGACCACAACAGCAACAGCATGACTGTTTTAATGTGGAAAACTGCAGTGTTGATTGGTAAACATCTGTCTGCAGATAAGATAATACTTATGACTAACCAGCTCACAGTCATGATTTACTTTTCAAACCTTTCACTATTACTGTTAATATTTTATAGTAACTTAAATCTTACTTAGCTTTCATAACTGCTTTGTTTCATGCTACTGTTGCATGTCAGCCCATTCCACACCTTTTACCATCCTTACCATGATGGGAAGGAGTGATCCCTCTTTTGTGTTCCTTCTGAAGGTTTTCTTGCCCTTTAGAGGGCTTAGGGTTAAGGGGGTGTTGTATAATGTGGCCTGTGAAGCCCTTTGAGACAGTAACTGGTTAAAGGTACTCTCTGTAAGAATCAGAAATTCATTCTCAAGACCCCTTTTTGCCGTAAGTGAACTATAGGGTTACAGGGTTACTATAAAATTCAAACTAACAGTACAAATTAACTACAGAATAATACAAACTGGCTAAGCTAGCTCTTCTTTATAAACTAGGGCACTTGGTAGCACGCTAAGATGTCACTGCCTTCCTTTTTCCCAAGAAAACCTTCCTGGTTAAAATAAAATAGAAACCAGCCCACAGGCTGTTCTCTGCAACAGAGAGAGTCGGTGAAGGTATATTTTTTCAAATTAAATTACAACCTGTAAAATCCTACACATAGGCCCTTTAAAGACTATACTAATAACATAGACTTGTGAGCAAGAGAAGACCCAGGGTTTTATTTTCCTGGTTCCAGACCCTAAATACCCACCAACTGTTTCAAAATGTTCTGGGATTCAGGGTCAGGTGTTGGTTGAGTGGCACCCGGTCTGAAGTAATTTGCACTGAGCCAATCAGCGTTTTCTTGTAGGCGGGACTTCAAAGACAATTTGCTGACAATCTGTGTGACCATAGCAAGCAAACAACACGGCAACTCCCATAGTGAAAAATGTGAATTGTGGGATTTTTAAAGTCTCTGGATTCAGCTATTGAAGCTGTTTTGAAAAAAACACCAGAAATACTGGCTCAAAAATCATCAAAAGAGAACGGCACTTGCCAAATAGTTATCAACTTGGTGATGATACTATAAGCAGGAAGCTATAGACTTATGAATTATGACGTGAAACAAACAAGAAATTCAGGACGTTTATCAGACTAGGGTTTTATGCCATTTCGGTGGGGAATGGATCAACAGTATTAGAACCCCCAACCCTGGATATTGTTAGTGCAAACCTCTACCCATAATGCACTTCACGGCCACATATGGAAACCACAGCATACAACGCTTTCATGATCAAGTGTTTTGTCCTGTAGGACATATGGTTCATATAACTGTTTCTACACAATAATAGTACATTCTCTCAGCACAAAATATCTGCCAGGAATTGGAGACATAGTTGGACTACTGCCAAACGCTACAATTACACATTTGAAAACCCATCCCCAGAAAACCTCCAGAACACAACCAAGGGCACATGCCATACCCTTTGAAAAGCTGAACCAAAGATGGAAGAAAATCATGCCATGTTCAACACAATGATTTGTTAAATGTATCTACAAAATGTACACATTTGCTTTTATATAGCGGTAAACGCTGAGCTAATATGCTTGCAGCTAACATGCTATTAACAGTGATTTTCTTAGCAGTAACAGGGTGTTGGCAGTTAACATGCTAGTATGAATTGTTTAATCAGCTAACATTCTAGCAACAGGGATTGTTTTAGCCAAATATTCCAGTAACATAGATTGTGTTACATGTTAGCATACAAGTTACATTCATTGTTTTAGTGGCTAACATGCTATTAGCATGGATTGTTTGAGCTGCAAACAGGCTTGTGACAGGGGTCTCTGTAGTGCAGGGATAAGTCTATGACTTCATGTTTGTGCTCCCTCCATTCTATGGGTAATCTTTATAGACTAAACATCTGCTCTGTGAAGATTGTGGGTGTTTGGGTTACACATGCTGTCCAGCCAGTCTAGTGTGGACTGAATCATTCTCATCCTCAATGCGTTACGTCATGTTAGAGGGACGTTATTTTACCACCATTCGGTGTGCTGCTGATTAGTCATCACAAGCTGTTTCCAAATCCATCCACTGGTGACATCACAAGGGGGAGTGTCCACAACCAGATGTTTGAGATAGATCTACCGGACTACCAGTTGGTACAGTCCCCCAGAGAGGTGCACGGCAAGTTAATTTATACATCATACATCTGGGTGTACAGTCACACTTGTGAAATTATGAAAATATAGAATCTGGCATGATAGTCCTCTGACAACTGTAGACTCTAGGTGAGATGCAGAATGTACAACTGTAGACTCTGCATCTGATTGACTGACTGACTGTAGGAACTCCCCCTATTGGGCACTTTTATTCAAGACTGTATTGTTTATATTATATGGTCTTAGAATAACTAGCAATATCGGTATTATGGAGGCCTTGCCTGTGCATGACAAAGCTCTCTGATACACATGTGTGTGTCTATGCTTTCAGTTTGATGCATAAAATGCAGCATTATGAAGTCAGGATAGTTCAGGGGCGCGTTACCTGAATATGATTTGAATGGGATTCCAGCACGTGTTCAGTGTCTCATTCCACTGCACAGAGCAAAGGAAACGGTGTTAGGCCTCACCTTGTAGAATTGTATACATACATGTATACATATATAAAAGCATAAAATACGATGTTTATATATATATATATGTTCATGTTCATGTATATATTATGTGTATATACTGTATGTGTGTGTTTATATATAAACATCGTATTATTTTATGCTTTTATACATATACATATATATATTAAATATATATGTGTGTGTGTGTGTGTGTGTGTGTGTGTGTGTGTGTGTGTGTGTGTG
>OOFG01099867.1:0-10398 GCA_900323295.1 Molva molva | reverse complement strand
GGAGGTGGGGGTGGGTTAATTTGTGGAGCAAGCACATCTGCCCTCCACAACAGAACCGCTGAAAACCCCTATTCTGACCCTGTGGGAGGAAACCAAAATGGCTACCGGCCCAGGCGTCAGGCCAGGCAGAGCCGCCTGAAATAAACATTGATAGGTGCTGAAACCACTTTTCAATGGCAACACAGAACCGTGATTGGGGAGATAAGTCTTTTGTGTTGTAATCGAAAAATGTAGCATTCCAGGCAGGGAGAGATGGTAGGCTGGCAACGTGTGGGAGAGAGTCACATGCTTGGTGGTGATGCTCCGGAGAGCGTGACATCTACAACAAAGCACCAGAGAGGATGTGTTCCTGCAGCAGGCCTGATGCAAGAGGCCGTGTATTAGTCAACTGGGGGAGAGAAAAATCATATTTAAAACAGGGAGAGAAGGATAAATAATTAGGTGAAAACGAGGTGGTTGTTTCTTGTGTGGACATGCAGGTTTGGGAGAGAAGAACTGGGAGACCGAGGCTGTGGAAGGGCTGCTGATATGCTTACAGTTTGGATTTCGATGCAGCGATTCCGGTTACAATCATTTTACTTGGTTACATTTTTACTAGAAATGTGTTGCCCTCATATTATAGACCCTCTGCAATAACAACACTATCATAAGTTGAAATTGCCCCCCCTCCCTCCATTCTACATGGAGGAATGGCCAAGATGGTCCAAAGTCCAAAATGAGCGATGAATGAAATTCCAAACCAAACTTCCCAACACCAGAGGAGAGTCGTGAGGAAAGCCCAGACTGAAAGCCACATCAGCAGTCTCCAGGGGGGAAGGGCCTCTTGACAGAGCTTGCCGTTTGCTTGTGCAAGAACTGAACGGGAGACATCAATCAGAGTTGAAGGCCACTTACTAGGCAAGCGTGCCTGGGCCTGGGAGCTGAGCACCAGCCTCTGGGACAGTAAGCTGGGCTGGATGGCGTGGCCGGGGGCTAGGGCCGGCCTGGGGACCTGTGCTAAAGCCTGGCCAAGGGCCGCAGCAGGGGGGGCCCCCAGCACGTTCTGCCTGAGCCCACCGCTCCCAAAGGGAGCTACGGTGGAGGTGGCGGTGCTGCTGCTGACAGAGGAGGTGTTCTGCACTCTCTGAGCAGCTGCTCCGACCACTGTGGAGAACAAGGGAGTTGGAGTGTTGGTCTGTTATGGGTGACTGGTCCAGATCATCAGCAGCATTTCAGACTTTCTCCATAGATTCACCCAGCAATGGTGGGCTTAACCGGATTTTTGTTAGTTTTGGCCAATTGTCACAAATCACAAAAGTAGGCATAATGTTATGGTTTTTTTCAGCACGAGAATGGGTGTTTGGTATCCGATTCAAGTGGACTTGAATCGGATACCAGCAATGAACTGCAATGTGCAATGAACTTAGCTGCAATGAACTTAGCTACATGGAAATGTATATGAAAAATGTATGAAAAAATGTATATGGACATTTTGCAGCCCTGGGCTAGATGGTATAACTATCTTAAGCTGCATAAGCTGTGACCAGTCTAAAAAGGGTGATGGATTAAGAAGATTGGAGCGAGAACAAGTTAAACTTGGCTGTACTTCCATATGCAAACCACTTAAAAGGTAACTTCTCATCCCATGAGTAACACTGTGCATTTTCAATGCAAGCGTTAGTCCACTCACATTCACCACACACATGCCAGGGCTCAAGACTCACATTAATGGACATGATTATCCATTATTAACATGATATATATACCAGTTTTTTTACTGGCACCGTTGCGACCTAGGAATAAATGAGCTTGCATCCACATGATAAATGGTGGCAGTCCTGAGCCTGGCACACAGCACAACCCCTTTACAACACACAGGAGGGAAGCAGAAGGGGAACAGCATCAACAGTAGTGCAAGCCCCATCCAGAGCCAGCTTGTCATTGTTTCTCATTAATGTTAGAATATTAGACTGTGGCGACCCGCCATATCAAAAAGCTCCATCTACTTACAACAGGCTGCTAATTAGGAAATATACTCCAGTTACGATTTTCTTTTCTTTTCTTGCGATCAGTCATCCAGAATAGACCTAGTGCATTTCTTTGCATCTTCCTGAATAGTGCTAGGGTGCAATTTCATTGAAACTTTGTTCAATTTACAAACCACCTTTTTCAGTTTTATGATCATTTTTCGTACTCCCAGACATTGAAACCCGTGAATGTCTTCATTGGAACTTAAGTGGGTCGTGTTTCCAATGAGAGAACTCACACGACTGCGCCGTACAGGGACGCTATAACCTCCAGCCCTTCTCAAAACCATTGAACCAGCCGTTACCACTCAGTATATTAAGCACAGAACGAGACCTAAATCAAACCTTCATGTGTTGTCCGCTGCGACGCTGCCCACCCTGACCTTCTTGGCCAGTTCTTCAACCCGCTTAGATTGAAGAACTGCCGTAACAGAGTCGGACCATAAGTGGATCCGAAAGCCACCTTCTTCCTCCACACAGCACTTACATGATATTGTAGTTGGGTTTTTTGAAGCATTATTTAAAAATTAAAATTGGTGTTTCAACCAATTAGACGGCTTCAGTAATTAAATGAGACAAAATGACAATGTCAACTAAATGTCTGCGCTGTGACAGCCCTATTTTAAAATGTTACATTTGCGTCCACATAATATATGGCTGCAGTCTTCAGCCCTGGGAGGTCTTGAGCCGGAGGACCTACCCTGGGCAGAGGACGTGGTGGTCACAGGGGACTTCCCCCTGGACTGGGCTGGCTGGCTAACGGAGGGGGCAACAGTGGTGTTTGCAGCAGTTGTAGTGGCCGGACGCTGGCCTGCGGTACTGGTGATGGCCACCAGGCGGCCCTCCGGCTTTGTACCGTACTGCACTGGCTGGAACAACCTGACAGCAGAAGGTGAGAGAATACAGACACACATGAGGTCTTTGTACCGTACTGCACTGGCTGGAACAACCTGCCAGCAGAAGGTGAGAGAATACAGACACACATGGTATTTTCCACAACTGACATGCAAAAGACTCAAGTGAATCAAAACAAGTCAATCAGTAGCCAAGTCAGGGCTAATCCACGACGAGGTGTGGGATTATACCATGGCCACTTGCGAATCATTTAAATCTGAAATTGCTGAATCATATTGTTGGAGATTCTCTCAAATATAAAACTTTAAGCTAACGTTATTTGTTGTATTCCTGGAAACACAACTGATCTGACTGGAGAAATATAAGGGTCTGACTAAGGCCTGAAACGCAATCAGTGAACATGAGATTCATATGGAGTGCAGACTTTACCCACGTACTCCTGTAAACAGAGAACATCTTAATAACGACCCGGCAACGGAAAAGCTTTCTAAATGTAGTCCTATCCGAGTCCCCTCATTTGTTGACTATGTGTGGATTTCCCAAATTGAATAAATATGGTACATATCTGCAAAAAAACGCTTTGGTAAACTCAATCTTTTTTTTCAATCATTGACATTCAATTTGCGCCCGCAAATTTCACATGGCTTTTCAAGCTATCAACGTGTCAGTGAACAGCAGATGTGAGGCTGCCAATGACAGAGTAGCAACATCACTTTCAAGGACGGTTTTTGCTGTCGTGTTAACTGCTAGTATGTTGATTAATTGTTGATGTATGAGTTAGCAGGGTTATGTTAGGTCACAGAATGCTGGCCAGGTTAAGGAAATGTTGCACATTCATTCAGAGAGTGGTGAGGAGACTCTAGCCGTGCTGTTACGTCACAATCATGTCATAGCAGTGCGGTTATGGAAACACAAACAGAATAGAGTACTCCCCCAGGCCATGGTATGATAAGTATTAGTATAAGTAAGGCCTGCAGGGCATCACTATGACATCTGATGTGAGCAGCTCAGGGCTCTCTACCTTCCACACAGGCCCAGTACTGACCTCATGGGTTTGATTTTGCAGGCCTTGGGTCTGGCTGGGGGGTCGGGGGCGCTGTGGATCTCCTCTATGAGCTGCTGGCTGATCTTCAGTTTGGGAATGGCCTCGGTCTGGTAGCGAGTCAGCCGGTTTTCATTTCCGATAAGATCGAATATCGACATGTCTGCAGTCTGAAAGAAAAACCAGGGAAGACCAACGATTTTTGGCACCGACAAATCAGAAAAACTTCAGTAAGGAGGCTGAATGCATGGAAAGCACAGTGTGTGTGGGTGTGTTTGGCATGGACTGTACCTCCCAGGGGTCTCTGTGCAGAGCCCCGAGCACCAGCGACGGCGTGTTGTACTGGAGTGAGGGGCAAACGTAGGAGCTGCTGGCCTCTCGAGGGGACACCAGGGCCGGGTGGTTGCACACACGCTGCAGCTGCATCAGCACCTGCAGCACGCTCACAAAGTGACCGGTCTTCAGAGCCTCCTGGGCCCTGCAGGGAGGACACAGACGGATTAGTTTAATAACAACAAGGAGATATGGAGAGTTAAAGGTTTAGTAGCTTTATACTGTTTGGGATTTCTCTTCGTAAAGCCACCATGAAATTATAATGGTTTTCAACCTTTTTAGCTCCTGGTCATATTTTTTAACAATGTATGCATTTGCTTTCCTCCTGTTTTGTTGTTGACTTATGGCTTGTTAAATTAAGAAATGCATCATTTTACTGAAGCCAGATGGGCTCTAAAACCCACTGTATCGTTCTTAAACCTATCCTAGCCAGCCAAACAAGGCCTCGCTAGAAATCAAGAATTCAAATTCCAAAAGGACCAAACAAAAAAGGTGGGAATGAACCTTGAAATCCTACTAAAAACCCCACATTCGTAGAACAAAGCTGAACCAAAGAAATGTCTCCATCCCGGGGAGGTGATCCAGAACAGAAGCCCGTCTCACCCTGGCTGGGTGAGGATGTCCTCGTAGAGGCTCTTCTGGCGGCTGGACAGGCGGCACTTCAGGATGTGCTCGTACTTCTTTGGCAGTTGCTTCTCCACGTCCCTCTTGGAGCGTCTTAGGATGAAGGGCTGGATCATCTGTAATGGGGGGAGGAGCATCAGGAGCATGTGAAACCAGGGGCAGGACATCAACTAGCTTGCTGTGGAATATTGCAATGAGGGGTGTAAACTGGGTCCTGTTTCAAGGAGCTGGGTGTCAAGTTTAACCGGATATGTTAAAGGGAAACCTCTGGATTTTTCGACTTGGACAATTATTTTTTCCGATCAGGTCTACGGTACTAATCAAAAGTCATTTATATTGGCTCATTGGTTTAGACAATGGCAACAAACAACTGTATATCAAGCATTTTTCCTCTCTAAGTATTTTACCTTTACGATAAACTTAATGTGACATGTCTAAACTGAAGTAATAGGAGATTTCTATATACACTTAATAAAAATGGAACCCGTGACTACAGTAGGCTACTGAAGCAGTGATTTATGTGACACTTCTTGAACAGTGGTGTAATGGCTGCTTGTTCCTTTGTCTTGGCAGTGCAGATGGTTCCTGGCTGCAGGGTCTAGGGGTACCGTAGCCAAGCCGTAGATTCAGCAGAGTGTACTTTTTGGGTTTCGACGCGACGTGATCAATCAACTTTATTAACATCGTTTTATAACGCGAATCGATAGATGTTCAAAGTATGTCACTACAGGAAATATGGAGATTTAAAGGGTTTGTAACTATATACTGCTCGGGATTTCACCTCCTAAAGCCACCATGAAATGAATGTGGACTTTTTCAACCTTTTTAGCACCAGGTCATATTTTTCACCTATTTAAAAATGAAAATTTCCTTTCCTCCTGTTTTGTTTTCGACTAATGGCTTGTTTTATTAAGAAATGCATCATTCGTAGTTTAGTAAACTACAGCTTCACCGGTCTTCAAACATAAATACACTTTTATAATAGTTTACGTTTTTTTATCCAAAACAAAAAAAGGTCTGCCGAACACTGACTTCAACAACGTACAGCCTTTCCACGGGAATGAAGAGCTAATGAAGCGACTTAAGCCCCTTTCACACATGCAGTCTTTCCCTGGTGATGAAGTGCTAATGAAGCGACTTAAGCCCCTTTCACACATGCAGTCTTTCCCTGGTGATGAAGTGCTAATGAAGCGACTTAAGCCCCTTTCACACATGCAGTCTTTCCCTGGTGATGAAGTGCTAATGAACCGACTTAAGCCCCTTTCACACATGCAGTCTTTCCTTGCAATGTTCCAGAAGATTTCCTGTATGGGGTCATGTGTGAATGGGAACAGGGATCGATATTCCGGGAAATATGTACCAGCAATTTCGAAACAATTGAAACCGCGACTGTTTATCTTAATGCGCCAATGCTTTTCGGGTGATCCGATAACAATATCAATACAGCTTATTTTGTTTGCAAACAAGCTCCTTTTTTCTAGAATTTCTGGACACTGGACAGGTTCCGAAATAACGGAGCTCCTCTCAATCCACAAATGTTATGGTGGCTGGCATCCCCAAGTGTTGCATTACATCTGCTGGACTGTCCCTTTGCCCATATTCCGGCATTGCTTTGCCATGTGTGAACGGGAACAAGACGGAAATGTTCCTGAATGTAGCTGCATGTGTGAATAGTGTAAATCACTAACGGTGCCTGCAATGTTATCCCAGTAATTCACCGGGAACAATGTGTGAAAGGGGCTTCAGCTTCAACCAATAAAAGCAATTAAAAGCAATGAAGGCTTGGGAATTCCCTGATCGATCACATTTTCAGGATGTGATAGATGAGGCATGACCATGTCTTTTTCCAGTTCAACCTATCCGAGATTGATTGAACTTGTTCCTCGAGATTTAGATCTGCTGTTGTGAAACCGAAAATCCTGACAGTGCAGGGAAGCACTCAGTGGAGTCAGAGTTCTGGTTTAAGCCTCAACACATCCTACCCTGCTACTTGAAATAGAAACCTGGCGAGGGCCCAAAGATTGACAAGAAATATTTTGCGTTAAAACAGCGCGCAGCGCTGCAGTTTCACTAGCAGGTTAATAGTCAATTAGCCAGGATCAGGATTACATATTTGAGATTAATACAGCACTATACACATCATTGTCAATAGTGGGGTGCGCTGGACTCACTCTATGCAGGCGGATGACCAGTTTGTGGCAGTAGTCCTGGTTCTGGTCTGTGCCGGCCTTGACGGGGAAGTCAGAGTAGCGCCTGGTGATTCCAGGCAGGAGGAAGTGGATCATGGTCCACAGCTCCTTCAGGGTATTCTGCAGAGGAGTGTTGATGAGGAGGAGCCTCTGCTCACTGGAACACACACACACACACACACTTCAATGTGAGTGATAAATAAACAATGAAATAGGTCTGTCACGATATTCGCAATATTGACTAATGACAAGCCAACCGCAGGGGATGGCAAACATCCACCATAATCCTAATAAAAAAAAAATACTCTATATCCACATTTGAGTTTCCATGTCAAAGTTTGTATATTTAATGCAGAATAATATAACCTCCCGGTCTAATTTGAAGTGCAGAAACCCTTGGCACCAAGACACCGCGCAACAAGCGGTTGTTAATGTGCCATTTAAACTTTATCTTCACAAATGCACTCAACAAGAGCCCTTTACGGTGCATTTGGAACAGATAAAGAAATGTGCGATTAATGATGATAAACTATGGACAATCAAGAGATTAATCGCAATTAAATATTTGAATCGCTTCACAGCCCTAGTTTTAACAAATTTAACCTTTATAGAAATGAAAGATATACATTTAGGGGAAAAACTATTGGTAGATAAAAATACTGACATTCACTTATTGTCAGTGTTGATGTAATGGCTTACGTTGACTAATCGCGGCAGCCCTAGAGCAGACCTTATTCATTTCTCATTTATAAAATCGGGGTTATTTCAGTATTATAAGATATTTAAAAAGAAAGTGTGGTTATATGGCATACCACTGCCTTGAGCCATCTTACATTACCGCAGGGGAAAATTCATAACCACGACTGCCCTACTATGAATAATACATATGAATTTAGCCGTTTTTAAAACAAAGCACTGCAAATGATAAAATCAAACACACTGGTTATAATCCATTCACTCAGATAAATGAACATCAAGTCAGATGAAGACATGATAAATTAAAGTAAAATGTACAAAAATACTCCTGAGATGGCTGGTAATGATGTATAGGCCCATAACAAAAGATTTAATCTAACAAAGAAATATTTAGCACTAGTTGATCGATTGACGAATGCCTAGTCAGTCAAAGTTCAGAAGTAAAGCATCCAACACTCATCTGTCCCACCTTTTCAGCGAGAAGATGGTCTCCCAATGCTTCTCCGTGAGGTTCTTGATGTGCTGCACCTCGTCCAGGACCAGGTGCCTCCAGCCCCGCCTCAGGAAGTGGCTGTGGTCTTTGAAGAGCAGTTTGTAGGAGGTCAGGACCACGTGAAAGCTGTTGGCCTCATTCCACCACTGCAGGGAGGAGAAGAGAGATGCACTGAACACACTGCAACGTTTCCATGATGGGTTTGTTGTTAGTTGTTGAAGACCTTGTCGTGGAAGTTGATATTGGAAGTTGGCTAAGGTTGTATTTTACTTCCCCAAATCTGATCGGGGCCACAACGATTCGAAATCACAAATATTAAACACCCCCACACTACAACCTGTAGTACAACGACACTACAACCTGTAGTACAACCACACTACAACCTGTAGTACAACCACACTACAACCTGTAGTACAACCACACTACAACCTGTAGTACAACCACACTACAACCTGTAGTGTGGGGGAATACCAAGGACAGCTCCTGGGATTGTCACTTGGGAAAGACGATAGCCATTGGGAGCCACAATGACCGGCAATCACAACAGAAGGCATGGCGGCCATAGCAAAAGTGTTATGGATTTGTTAAACGGAGGAGTCCAACTCACACCGCAATCTGTAACGGTCCATCTTCACGTCATCGCCATGAATTCGTCCATAGTTTTTTTTTTTTTTTTACGAGTCCAAAAGCTAGCATAGCTAGCATAGCTAGCATAGCATGGCCGCGGTCTGAAATGTTTGTTTATGCTAAAGTCATGTTTTTGACCACATGTTTGCAATTGCGATTTGCGAGGGTCACGGTTTTGAGAATCAGGACTGGGTTGTTGGGAAGTGGAGTCGGTTATTGTGGGGTGTGCCGGTTTGGCAAAATGTTGCCTTCCACACACTTAACGACACAAATGGTTAAAAGCATCTTCATCTATCGTAAGGGGTGGGGTCCCTCACGCTCTCTAAATTCGAAAATTCGTCCAGTGTGTGCCAGGCACAACAGTACACAGCCTACATTGAGATGCTAACATGGTTATATAAGATTTCATTACATATCGTAATAGCATAAAGGCTGGAAGGCTTATATGGGTTGACGTACGATGTGCATCATTCACAATGTTTTTTTGTTTTTTTAAGATTTATTTTTGCATTTTTATGCTTTTTATTCATGAAGATAGAGTGAGTTAGACAGGAAGGTATGGGAGAGAGAGGGGAAGACATGTAGCAAAGGACCACGGGCAGGAATCGAACCCGGGCCTTAATGGTACGCGCTCTACCCGGTGAGCCAGCGGGGCGCCCCATCATTCACAATGTTACCAAGTTACCGTTCTCTTCGATCTGCGCTCACGGCCCGTCCCCAGGTACAGCAGGATCTTCAGGCCAGGGCACCAGCGCTTGAACTCCATCTCCCAGGTCAGCAGCTTGCAGGTCCTCACGACTACCAGATGGGGTCCCCAGATGCCTGGAGGCGGAAAGAAAGACACAGATGGTGAAACATTGACTCAATTCAATTGAAAATGCATGAGAATGCAGATCTTTTTGTTATCTCCTCTATGACGCCTACCCTCTTGGCCAGCCAGTTGAGCCATGTAGGCCACCGTCTGGACCGTCTTGCCCAGCCCCGTCTCGTCAGCCAGGATGCCGTTGAGGTGTTTCTTGTGGAGGTTCACCATCCAGTCCACCCCGATCTGCTGGTACTCACGCAGGGCACCGTGCAGAAGGAGAGGAGCTGGGCTGCGGCTCTAAGGATGCATTAAGAGGAAACATTTTAATTAATTAATCTTTTTATATCCTTAATGTGTGTGTGTGTGTATATGTGTATGTGTGTGTGTGTGTGTGTGTGTGTGTGTGTGTGTGTGTGTGTGTGTGTGTGTGTGTGTGTGTGTGTGTGTGTCTCTGTGTGTGTTTGTGTGTGTTGGTGTGTGCGTGTGTGTGTGTGTGTGTGTGTGTGTGGTTGTGTGGTTGTGTGTGTGTGTGGTTGTGGTTGTGTGTGTGTGTGGTTGTGGTTGTGTGTGTACACCACACCCCTTGTGTATACGCACAAGGGGTGACAGGTAAGTCTCCTTTCTGGCAGAGTTGACCAGTAATTATGAGTTGCATAGCAACACTCAAGATAACACTAAAATAACGACAGCAAATAGTGGATCCATCCTATTTTCAGCACCTGCATGTA
>OOFG01099862.1:0-11086 GCA_900323295.1 Molva molva | reverse complement strand
GGCGGGTGGGCGTGTGGGTCAACTACGATAAGGGCCAGCTGCTGTTCTACGACGCCGGGAGCATGGAGCTGCTGCAGGGCTTCACGGCCGCCGTGACGCCCGTGTTCGACCGGGCGCGCCACCAGTTCACCGAGCCGCTGTACCCCGCCGTGTGCCTCCTGGAGCCCGGCGGGAACGCCACCGCCCGGCCGTGGGCCAATCACGTGGAGATCTGCGACCTGGCCGTGCTGTGACGGTCCGGAGGGCGCCACTCGACTGCTTAGCGATATCATTAGAACGCTGCCCATTTTGTTGTCTGGCAAAGATGTACAGTCCCGTTTACGGCTCGTGTGGCAGCAACGGCAGAGATGTTGAGTGAGGCGTCTCGATGGAGGAATGAGCCGTCGAGCTCCCTGTTATCTGCAGAATCTAAAGACCCATCTCTTCCGAGAACTTATCAACTGGCTTGTATGCCTCCCTGTAGCACTAGTGTTGGATTGAGATTAACTTGTTTCGATGCACCAAGTAAAAAAGAAGAATAAAAGAATAACCCTCAGTCTGGTTGTTTTTTTATGATGGATGGTCGAGCGCCGCTTTTGAGAAATGTTGCAGTTGCTCCAATTCAGTTGATATGCTTCAATTTTCATCCTCACCTCTAGGTAGCTGGAGATAAAAGCATCTGCTGACTGAATGTAAACATTATAGAAGACCAGACTGACCTGAAGTCGATGTCTAGCAGGAGGCTCTCCATGGTCTCATGGGTCCCCTCCAGGTTACGCATCTTGATCAGTTCTTGGAGTCTGGAACAAAAAAAATATATAAGTTATTAAAGATGAAGTTCAAATTACACTTGTGATAAAAACATATGTTCAAAAGTTGTCAAAAACAGCTTTGGAAAAACAAAAGGTATGGTACAATATCCTCATCTTTATGTAATAATGATAGGCATCTGAGTTTCCTTCAGATCAATAGTTAGGAGTAAAAAAACGTTTGCGTTGATAAACAATGTACTAGCGATTGTGCCTAGTCGTAGCTGGCTGATAAGGAAGGCGAAGAAGACCCGCATTGATCTGCGGACTTTATTGATCAACTAAAAACTTCTCTCACTCTTTAACCACTTAAAGCAAGTGGTTAGAGTTCGATTCCACGGCGCCATGGTGCTGTAAAGATCCGGCTTCTTGTCTGTTAGAAAACTGCCAAACCGGGAGTCCTTAAAGAATAATGTGGTAATTGAAGGTATAATACCAGCTTATATGTATTTCTTAATCAATCTAATTACAACATCCAATAGTCAACTGCCTTCAATTTCTTGACTTTGTGACACTGCCTAAGCTCTAACAATCAACCATAAATATGTTTATTTTTCCAACTCTATGACACCACTCACCAACCATCTCTAAAAACGCTTAAATATCCAACTGTCGTCGCCCCCCACGCTTTTACCTTGGCGTTCCGACGCACAGCACCTTCCTGTAGCCCAGCGCGGCG
Organism: Molva molva; assembly: GCA_900323295.1. NCBI lineage: Eukaryota > Metazoa > Chordata > Actinopteri > Gadiformes > Lotidae > Molva > Molva molva. The sequence goes on along the minus strand of OOFG01099862.1, from coordinate 9,619 downwards.
AGGGCGTCCAGCAGGAAGTGGGAGCTGCGGTCGGTGAACAGGTACTGGGCGTTGCTCTTCTTGTTCTCCAGCGGTCGCAGCAGCACGGTGGGCCGACGCAGCTGAGACACGTTGACCCGGATGATCTTATGAGCGCCGTGGGCGAGGTGCTCATCAGTGAGGAGCAGTAGCTGGCAGTCCTTGCAGAAGAGCTTGTCATCCTGGGAGGCCACCTTCCTGAACCTGGGAGAGAGGAGGAGAGAGTGGTGGATTTGATGTTGCTCCACAACTGTCATGAGAGAGGTTGTGCTGGCTCTGAATTAAGTTCAAGTGCTAGTACAAACTACTAAGATAAACGTAATAACACATAACGTTAGAACAGATAGATAGATCATTTAGGAGCAGCTATAGGCCATAAAGGAGGAGGTAGGGGTTTTGGCAACTTGCTCAAGGATGCCTACAGGTAGAGCAGACATTAAGGGATTGCAAGTATGGTATACACCGAGTAAGGACTAGGGGTAAGGATTGTTTCTTACCTGACACGGTACTGCTGCTGGCTGAAAGGGGGGGCTTTGGACCGATTCTCTGCCTCTCTTGCCAAGCGTCTGGCCTCGGTAACCTGACGGACAATCGATTTAAAAACGATTTAAATATCAACGTTAACCACAACCAATGCCACACTGTAACGCAATGGTGTAAATACCGGGGATTGATTTGTTTCGAGTCCTAGTAAGTACCCACCTTATCATCTTCCCATTGGAAGAAATTGCATTCTTTCCGATCTCTGCAAGCCGAGCAGGCATAAAACCGTCTGCCTGCCTTGTTTCCAGCACACACCTTCTCGAAGAGCAAGGTGGGACCTGGTAAAACAAAAAGACAATCAATGTCAGCAGATGGGAACGTACTATTCTATTGGAAATAGAAACAGCACATGAAAAGTGAAGTACACCAAGTTTGGGCAAAAAACCTCCTTACCGTGCGGACATGGTGGGCCTTTCTTCCCGTCGTCTGGGAGGATCACTTCTATTCCAAAACTTTCATCGTTTTTGTCTGCATCGACCATGTTTTAAATATTAAATGTATTGGGATAACGCTTTGGGGAGTTAAACTATAGATGTGAGTTGAACAGCATGCAGTGTGTGCTGGATCTGGAAGCATGGGTGAGTGTCGCGGAGATATGACGTCGATTCGCGTCTGTACACTATGTATTTGTTATTATACTGTTTGCTTACATTATATGAATAGTTTAAATAAATTCAGTACGTTATTTGGGGTGAATTTCATATCAGACTCAAGTAAAACTCACATAATAAACCCAAAATATACCATCAAGTAGCGAGGTTATTTCAGTTGTTTTACCATTTTACCCCAGCAGGTGGCAGAAAAACACTACGCTTACTTTAGCCTATTACTATCTATGGTCACTATACTTTAACTACTACCTAAAGTAAAATTGCTTGTAATAGATGAAAACCTTCTCTTCATACGAATACATATGAATTATTATATAATGTGAAATAATGACTCAATAGAGTTATAGTATTAATATTATTTATATGTATGTATTTATAGTGTATTATGTATTATTGTTGTGTATTTATTATTATGTATTCATTATTATGATTATTATTATTATTATTATAATTATTATTATTCAGCAATAATGTCAATTTAACAAGTAAACCATATAATTCAATCTTAATGTAACAGTGGATATGCCTCTTTGGTAAAGTGTCATGAACGGTGTCAATCCATAAACGTTGTTGACATGAACTATATGCTATGTTTAAATACTGCCTGTCACGCAATTATTTTCCCTGAGTGACAAAAGAAGACAAATCATCTTCATTCCCACAAAGGTTCTCTTGTTGTGTCTAGCATGCGCGCACACTACAATATGCTGCAGTGTTTACATTGCGTCGAGGACTCGCAGCAACTGGTTGTAGTCCGGATATAATGATTACACCAATGCACTAATGTTTCAAATGGCTTCTTTGTTCCATCATAAAAACTACAACTCCCATATCCTTGCATACGCAGTCATCTGTCAGATGCGCTATTCAGCACCTGGCTGGAAGGATGCTGAAGCAGCGTAGCAGACGTTAATATGCGCCCACACCCACCCTGCTCTTGTTGTTAGGAGGCTGTTCGACTGTATAGACAGCACTGCTCTCTTTTAAAAAATAATTAAACAGACGTATTCTGTTGATACGTTTTATGCCGTAAGGCGAGCCCGTCGACTGGCACCCTCCATGCAACGTTACATGCTTGTAACGCTGAACATTGGCTTGGTAGATTGGTGTGAATAGTGGGGCTACCTTTTTATTCTACGTCTGCTGTTCAAAGGGATCAACATATTTGCACCATGAGCAGCACTGGTGAGCTATTTATTTCCTCTTTCCTCCATCTATGTATTTTAAATGTTGTTGTATCTTAACGATTTAGCACAGCTGTAAGACATGAGATTTGAGCGATTATTGCAGCTGGATGGGATTTTCGTGGTATATGCGTGGGATCAATACTTGGCGTCTGTATTTCACTGGTCAAAATCCAGTAACGCCCATTGTCCCTCAGAATATAGTATGGCCCTTTAAATATGTTGCAATGCAGTCAATACTACGGGTGAGAATGGGACTACGTCTATAGGGATGTTTTGAGGGTATGGGATACATAGATTTATGTATCTGGTAATTCATCGAATATCTGTTTTGTTATAATGACGTATGTATCCTCATAACATTAACACATGAGAAGTGTCATTATGAGTTTGTATAGGATCTATGGTGAAATACAGTTTTCATTGTTGTGACATCTAAAGTAGGTTAATGACGAAATAATAATTTGATGTCAGCTGATTCCGGGGCAGTACAGACAGGTAATTTATGATGTAATTGCTTTCTCTTAAAGTTGTTTATCCTGTCTGAAATTCAGTGTAAATTAAACATGTGGATTAGGGATAGTGTTTACTTTCATCTTAGAAAAATGTCCATTGTGCAAATGATTTATAAATGATGTGTACTTACACTTGTCAGCTAAGTCATTGTCCCACTGTGTGTGTGGGTGTGGGTGTGGGTGGGTGTGTGTGGGTCAAACCCATCAAAACCCTTGACCTGTATAACAACATTTCTTTGCAAACACACCATAATAATAATAATAAAAATATCAACCAACAGTCAACAATCAACAATGGCACAACTCTAAAATGACTCTAGGTGACTAACAGTGCATGATTGCATGTGGTGAACAGTCAGCCGGGATTTAAAACACACATGGACATCACTAACCCCTACTTTACTTGAACAAGATGCCCTAACCCCTGGTAATCACCAAGAATAAGATACACTATAGAGCAGTATAGTTTCAATGTCAGTATATCAGATTACTATTAAGTAATATAGCAGATAATTTTATACAAAGCAGCTTACATGTGAGGCTGAGAACAGAGTACATTCGTGAATATACACCATTTGGTGATTCCATGACTGCATACTAGCATGTTTGCATGGATGGCTCCAGTGTTATAATATAAGTTATTGTTCTGCCTGATTTCGACACTAGTTCGCTTTTGGTCACAGGTATAGCGGCCGGCCAAACAGACCACGTTTTTATCTTTGGAAGGACTGCAATCCGTTACAGCACTTCTTTGGCAATGAAGCAGGTGTCAGAGTTCCAGCCATGGTGGCCTCATGCTGTGATCTCATCAAAGAGCACAGCAGGGAACCACCGGAGCCAAAACTTTAGAGGTCACGGGATCTGTTTATCTGAGTTGAACTTTGCCGTGGTCATCTTTTGATTGTCGAGAGAAAGAGGAAGTTCAGGGCCTAGTTTAGTCTTCTTCTACTATTTAGCCATTTAGCATTTGCTTTTACGGGGGCATTTGCTTTTAAGCGACTTACGGGGAATTTGAGATGCATGTCATTAAGGAGGAGCAGGTATAAGGTTAGCCATCTACCTCAAGCATGCCTACATGTAGAGGGTAGACCTCTCAATCCAAGTGTTGCACCATAGATAAACCCTTTTTTTAACCCACAGGAAATTACATGAACAGCTAGAAAGTCCCAGCATCTGGGTAACAGGTGGATTCACTTTTGCTCTATCTCTCTCTACCGCACTCTTTAAACAATGTCCTAATGGGTTCACGAACTTGGGAATTCCTGTGTTGTACACTCATCACTTGCATCTATCACTTTGGTTTCAAAACGGCCTATCGTCATACATTAGATACTTAGGATAATGATGAAGAACACATTGTAGTCGTGGTATGAATTATGTACCAAACACTTTAGCCCAATGCTTTAGGCCAGGGTTTCTCAAACGCATTCAACCTTGCCATGACCGTTTGTGAAGGTACTTTTGGCTCAGCACCCAGCTTCATATACTCGTCACTCATAACCATTGTAGTTCTGCTTCTTAACACATGTAGTTACATGCATTAAGAAGTAAAACTACAATGGTTATTATATATACTAGCTTCCACTAAAAGGTATCACCTACACCTAGAATCACACAGAAATGAGAGGCACTTGTCAAACTCCCCGGGTGGGGTTTAGCAAGGAGTGGGGTGGTGTTTAACCGACAGTAGCCATCTAATTACTGCCTCCATGTCAGTCTCTCAGCCCCTCCTCAGGATTTAGCCAGGCTCTTAAAATAATTTACGGTTAGTGCTTCGAGTCGTGCCATGTCGTTTTTCTGTCTGAGGGTGGATGCACCTTTGGGAGACCTCTGTGTTGGTATGGTTATTGCGATGTGTCAGTGGGTGATGGATGTGTTGTCACACCGTGACTTGCTGACCGGGGTAGCAAGAGACGAGAGAGACGAGAGAGACAAGAGGAGAGGAAGCGTAACCTATGCATCTGCCTTTTGGTTTCATAGGGGTGCTGTGCTGTGTGTGTGTGTGTGTGTGTGTGTGTGTGTGTGTGTGTGTGTGTGTGTGTGTAATTGTATGTGTGTGAGCATCTGTGTGCATGTGCTTCCTCTGTAATATTTTGATAATAGCAGTGCTTACAGGGACAATTCAATTTGTTTTTGGCCCAATTTTTTGTCCTAATTGTCAAACTACATGGGCTAAAAAGGCAAACTCATTCCTATATAGTAGCCTATATTTTGCTAAAAAATTATATTACATTTGCCAGCAATGGTCTAATTTCAAAGTCAGTTAATCGGTGATATCACCGCAGCTGTTTCTTGCTAGCCGAGATAAATACTAGTGCTAATACTCACCAGAGGCCTCCAACACACACAGACCAGCAATTAAGCTAGCAATGTGACATGGGTTTGTGACATTTCAGTGGGCCGCTGTTTGCTTGTGTTTATTGTTGATGCAGACAGCCACTCTGTATCGCAATTCCAGTATACCTTCACCTCCTGGATTAGAGGTTGTCTTTGGGTTGTTGATTAGAAATGTGTCTGGTGTCTGTGGGTGCAGGGTGGGCTAGTGGTTAGGGGTGTTTGTCACTGGGGTGAACGCTTCTGGGTTGATCTTCTAGGATTCTGAATCGATTGACTATCACGTTTTTTTTCCTTTAGTCTGTGGTTTGCTTTGTATGTTTACATTATTGCAATACGTTGATATAACTTTCTCAAATCGTAACAACATGATCTTATACTCACTTTCCCGCCATTGTTACCGCACATTGGACTGGAGTAGATTCTGAAATTAGCACAACTATGAACACGATTCCTGATCCAAAATCGATTTCTTGATTCGATTTTGGATCAGGAATCGTGTTCATCAATTTTGAACCAAATTGTGAACGCAAGAATCAAAATCAAATCTAATCGAATCATGAGATACCGAAAGATTCACTCACCTACAGTCTACCTGTAGTCACCCTTGAGCAAGATGACCGACATCACAGTTGCTTCGATAAAAGTGCCTGCTAAATGAGTAGATATTCTCAACATCTGACAACCGGTTGGACTAGCTTATCCAGCGCATATAAGATGCTAATGTAGTATCTTCTGTATGGTACAGGATTTCCTAAACTCTGTCTGGAACATGCAACATTCAACACATAAGCAACACATTTCCCAGGGTTCGGATCAACATTGCTTACATTATGCTACAATGTTTGCTAATTGAGAAATGTGTGTGTGTGGCCTTTATCCAAAGTAACCCTTTATCTAGGGTTAGGCATCTTACTCAAGAATGCCTGAAGGTAGCAGACAGACATTGGGGATCGAACCCAGTACCTTTTCGGCTTGGATTCGAACACCCTAGTGACTACGCTATCCGGCCCCTATGTAAAGCGAGGTGTGTTGACACTATATCCACCCTAGGATGAAACAATATCATTAGAGAAATATGTATATATATAACAGGATTGGCTTCCATAGTAAGCGCTGATCATAGCGTATTCAATTTGTGATTGTATAGTCATTTATATTCTTTATTTAGTTAGTATTTGATTGTGTGAAAAGAGGCAGGAACAGGTGGTGCTAGGGTTTTCGACTCCCAGCCAAAAGGAACCGGGTTCGAACCCTGATGCCCGCAGTCTACCTGTAGGCATCCCTGAGCAAGATGCCCCAAGCCCTACCTGTTCCATAATGACCTGTCTCTGTGTAAACACATCTCCTAAATGATTCAATTGTGCTGTCAGGCAAAATGAGGAACACACATGGACAGAGAAACAGGATGCAGAATCATAATGTACGGCCGGTAATCCTATGAGATTCATAGACGTTTCATATCCAGGAATAGCATGAGTGGCGACTCATATACTGCATACCGGTCTCTCTAATCCAAATGTGTGTGTGTATTTGTGTGTGTGGGAGTGTGGGTGTTAGTGTGTGTGTGTGTGTGAGAGAGAGAGATAGAGAGAGAGAGAGCGAGAGAGAGAGAAGCAATGGAATGCAGAAGATGGTGTGTGTGCCTGTGTGTGTGTGTGTGTGTGTGTGTGTGTGTGTGTGTGTGTGTGTGTGTGTGTTACCAGTCCCGACACGTTAATACCTTTTAACATTCCTTTGAGTTCCTTCTAGCAGTTGAGTCTTTCTGTCTCAAGGCAGAAGTTCCCAACCTTTGACTAACCCTGTACTACTAAATGTTCCTCATGTGCAAACTGTAGACAGTAGATAAATACAGGCAGTGGCTGAGCAAAGACAGAACCCCTTTATGCACAATTATTACTGCAATAGGCCATGGCCAGTGGGAAACAGTGGAAAGAAAAAGCCAGCAACACTGCTCATGCTTCCCAGTGTGTTTATTTAGCAAATACAAATTCACACAAAATAGCAATGGAAAACATAACAATGGAAAACCTATGGAATAAACTAAGCGACACTATTCTTCTAATAATAAAAAGCCAAAATGCTTTATTTACCTAACAATATTTATTATTTCAATGATATATATTATTTTTCTATTATTGTAAATGTGTATTTCAAGTAAAATCAAACGTACCACCTTCAGTACTCTCGCATACCGTACCAAAGGTGGAAAAACACTGAACTAGGCTACTCTGTCAGTCTTAACGTCTTACCGTGGAACTTAATGTGAACTTTGATCTGAATCTCTCCTGCTTTTTGTTCCTTCCTGGTGACGTCACCGACTCGACGAGCTCGCGCAGCGGTGCTGCCCGCGGAGAAGCGGAGAACAATTCCAGTGTGTCCTCCGCCGACAGCGTCTTTCGTCACAGTGTTGTGTTTTATTGTGAAAACACCCTCCCGAAACAAGAACGTCCGGGAACTCTGCAAGTGGGTCTTGGTGAAGTTTGTGGGAGTTTGTAAGAAGTTGTGTCGAGTTGTTGACCTAGGAGGTGGAGAAATGTTGGAGCTGTTGTTTTGAGCCAGCTCCATTTTCCTCCGGAGAGAGCGGGGAGAGACAGAAGAGAGAAAGGAGAGATGGCCGAAGCGCGGACAGACGAGGAAGAGGAGGGCGGACTGGAGACGAGGGAAGAACCAGTGGTTCGCCGACAACCGAGACCAAGCGCCGGCGGAGGTAGGCTGACACATCCCGGTACTAGTGTTTAGTCGTTCTCCTTCGTGTTTCCCGAAAGTCCGTCAAACCAGACATAGTGGAGTTTTATAGTATTATGATGTTGTGTTTGATCGATAACGTTGAGCTTCCTCGGCCTCGTCCTCTTCCTCTTCGTGTCTGTTTTGGGTTTTCAAGCGCGTGCACCTGCACACGCAGGTGACTCTAAAACCATAAATTATAGCGTGAACAAGTGAAGGCGTTACGTCATCACACACGCACACGCACACGCACACACAGGTATGTCCAACTTTATAAAACAAATGTGCAGACTAACATGGTACATGAAGAATGACACCAGTAGCAGACTCTGGTTGTACCGGGCAGCTCCCAGTAGAACCAGTAGCAGACTGTGGTTGTACTGGTAAGCTCAAAGCCTCCACCAGGAGAAGACTCTTCTTATACTGGTCAGCTCCAAGTGTCCATCAGCAGAAGACTGTTGCCGTGCTGGGCAGCTCCCAGTGTAACTCACACACTGTGGAATGTTAATAATAAAGTGATGTGTTTTGAACACCGCTCTAACTGAAACAGCTGTGAAAGCATATGGAAGTGATGAAACGCATGATGACTTCAGCAGAACTTCAGCGCAGCAAATCAGAGCCTGACTTCCTGATTCCTCCCACCTATCGCAGCACTGCCAGTGTGGGAGAGTGATGCAGTCATGTTGTTTTAGTCCCAGACAGGCAGAAAGAGAGAGGGATAGAAACACGACCAATCAGGAGGACAGGCAGGGAGAAGAGAGGGGAACTAGTGAGAGGTGGACGACACGTTGCTGTGCTCTTGTGGATTTGGGGAGTTCTGCTTGTTGCAGTGCTTTTAGCTTGCAGCTCATGAGAGAGGTAGGACACAAACTTCTTTGGAAAAGTTGGTCAAACAACACAACTTGTTGTTTATATTTTAACTTGTGTATGTCTGTCTGTCTCTGTCTCTCTCTTTCTTTCTTTCTAAATATTTTTCTCTCTCTCTCTCGCTCTCCGCCTCCATCCCTCCCTCCCTCTAGATCGCCCTAACAGACGTAAGCCAGAACATCGTCACAGGTAAGACTTTGCTTCCTGTCCTTCTGCTTCTGCCTCTGCTTCCTGTACTTCCTTTGCTACGACCCCTGGCCCCTGTGGAAATTCGGTCTTGGAAAATGGGGATTATTCCAGCCTTTAGGAAACTTGGATGGTTAAGAGTTTAAACTGGGTCAACCTTTACTGATGTTGATGTTTGTCTAGTATCTAGTGTTGCTGTCTAGTACTTTGTGTAGTATCTATTTGTTTGTTTGTAGTAGCAGTAGCAGTAGTAGTAGAGCAGTATTTAGTCCCTCTTGGCCTATTACCTCCCTCTTCCTCGATCTAAAAGTATTCTGGCTGTATCTTGGTCTGCTTGACAACAGGCTGGAGTGCATGTGAAGTCATTGTTTGTGTCATGGTGGTGGAGGAGGTGGTGGTGGAGGAGGTCTGAGTCAAGAGAGAATGTTTAGAAAAGGAAGAAGAAGAAATGTGTGAACGTGTGCTGTATTGTCATGTAGTAGTTAGATGTTTCCTTTGGCAGGGGGGTGAAAGTCTCCTCTTCATCTGGAACAACTAAATGAATCATCTCCAATTACCTCCCTCTTCAGTTTCCTAGAGAGAGGGCGATAAGGAGGTTAAATGCTTCTCTTGTTTCTGATCTCTCTCTCTCTCT
>OOFG01099857.1:0-11478 GCA_900323295.1 Molva molva | reverse complement strand
ATGAAACCTGGGCGGAAACCCGCGTTTGTGCAATGGAAACTGCCATTGGGACAAGCAGCGGTGCCTGAAAGAACCAAATATGTGTTATTCCTGCAGAGAACGAATTTGATTAATTGTTATCGCCAATGGTTTTCTTGACAATACGTGAGCCATACACACCCGGTTCATCAGAGCCATCCTTGCAGTCACAGTAATCATCATTGACTCTATCAAACGGTATGGTCCCCGAGCCGTCTAAACAAGTGAATGGTCGATTCTCTTCATAGAACTGTCTCTCTGTGGATCAGCAAAAGACAAGATGTGATACATGGGCAGTTTAATGCAGATTAAATACTCAATGATTAATGAGTGAATAGATCATTCTCACTTGACAGAGGAACTCCGCGCGGCCGCAGCACCTCCACCGCTGTGACCGCCCCCAGAAACATAAAAAGCAGGTACGAATAGGCCATAGCGACGCTCTAGGCAAAGCAGAAGGGTTTTAACAACATTAGATTTAACTAAACAGGATGAACGCATTATAGTACATCGTGGGAACTGGGATATCATAAAGTATAGCATGTCCACATCATCAATTAAATATAGGGGTGGGACGAGGAGAAAATGTGATAGTGGTGGCAAACAATGAGGTGCTTAACTTTTGACAACAGAGCATTTAACTACACCGACAAGTCTAATTAAACTACTGACTACTTAAATCATTATGTGGATTATGCGGACGGACATGCTATACTTTCTAATTGTACATAAAATACATAAAAAATATAAAATACATTGCATCCCCCGATTATTACTGTAGCAAAGAGGAACGCGACTAGAACGTGATGGTAGCAAGGAAGTACAAATGAAGGAAAAGGGCGACTCCTTCAACGCCTGTAGTTTAAATTGTATATCGTTGACTATTAACTTTATGTCTTACATTGCAATAATGACAACAAATGAATTGTTTATGAATAGAATATAGGTTATTTCTAGTGAAACGAACAAATGGATTATCATTCATTACCTTTCCTTGTTTCGTTACTGAATTGCGCATGTGCGGACCCTCGCGAGCGGTGGTTTCTTCTGATTGGACAGTACAATTATTCCACACTAAATGATTGGTGGAAAGCGCAGGCGTCTCAAATAGAGCATTCTGGGAGATACGTCCATGTCGTGCATTTGTATTATAATATGTAGGGCTTATCTTTCACTGGCTTAAAATTATATACTTTTGAAAGCTGGATATGTATTTGCTATGTGCTATATTTTGTATTTTAAATGTGTGAGTAGTAACAGCTAGAAGTGGGCATTCTGTACAAAGATTTTATAAATTAAATATCTCAGTGCTGTGACATTGCGCAAAAAGTCGACAAGTCAACATGAGGGGATGAGAGGCATCTTGAATCTTCCCTAACTGCTAAAATATTACACATATTACATTTAATACAAAAATCGTCCTTTATTTGTATTTTCAACACACTTTACAGTACCGAACAGTGAAATAAAAGAAAAATATACTGATATATATGATATTGTTTTATATATAGATGTTTGCTTATTAAATGCATTTATTCACAAAATGACACATCAGCCTCTGTCAAAAGGAAAACCTTTCATAAAAATAATATAATAAAAATAACTTAGACACATTTTACACATTACAGCAAGATCATTTACAAATATTACAATCATTTCATGGTGGTTTTTTTTCAGTTGTTTAATCTTTTTAAAAGTTGTGAACAAACACATGATTAAAGCCCAGAGAATTATTCTCAGAGGGAGTCAGTTTTTGACAAAGTAACCTGATAGCAATCCCAAAGGGAACCGGCTAGGTAGGACACCATGAGACTGACATTCAGGCTTATTAGGCTAAGACAAGTTACTAAGAAGAAGGGGTGGAGATCATTCTAGAAATGGCCAAGTCATCAAAGAACACACCACTTATTACTTACTTTCAATAAATGAGTCACATCCCTTTTTTAAACTTAATTCACATATATTTGACCAATAAGTCAAAACTCATTCACAAGGAGTATTATTATTATAATTATTATTATAGCATGACTACTGAGGTCAGTTATGCCTCTACTGCACAATGAATGGTTGGGACTTGACTTGGTGGAATGTAATCAACATATTATTCAGTTAATACCAGAATTCTAGCACAGTTTGTGCTCCACCTAAAAGCACCGCCCAGAACCTACCGAAAATAAAGTGCTGCTTAAGCTAACTACTGATGAATGTGCACGTTTAGAATGTGACAGTAGGAGATTGCGCACGTTAACGTAAATGAAACAGAACAAGAAGGAGAAGATGGCGGGATTGTGTCCTGAAGTGCTTCAGTGGTTAATTTCAACAAACATACATGTGATTATTTGCCCTCCTTCATGGATTGACTAAATTGATCATTTACAATGCAATATTACAGTATGTACATTGCTGATAATGCTTATAGCAGATATCATCATTAGGTGATTTCAATTTCTAGACCATCCACCAGAACAATACAAAAATAAACTGTACACAGACTGTTCAAAAGAAAACATACAGGATATATATCCCATGGTTTCCTTTACTTCATTTAAAAAGAATGGCAGCAATTAATCAATTGAATAATTTCATAATAAGAAACATTTGCTACAGTATCGTGTTTTTATGGCAATTAAATATTAACGTTTCATAGCTTATGAAATAAAACCAAGCCCAAAAACAAACAGGAAACATCTTCAAAGAAAAAGGCCAACCCATATGGGAATCATGTGGTTTAAAAAAGAAAGACGTGATAGTAATATTGGGTTCCCATTGGACCAGATGAAGTCCTGTGTGGTGGCCTCCACTCCGTCTTGTGACAGTGCAGGTCATGCACGCAAACTTCTGTTGCACCATGCAAAAGTGTCTCAAGATAAGCACAGTTACTGACCAGCAGAAACTACCTCTTGACTTTATAATTGTCTTCTATTTAATTTTTAGTTGTGTGTTTTTTTTTACCCTGTGAAGAAGTCACAAACAAACCGTGACCTTGTGAGGCATGTGCTGTTGAAATCCCTTAACACCATTCATCAGGATATAGGTGATGTCAGTGAATGACCCATGACAATATTTAGACCTATAACACTGTTTACTCTTCACTCATTCACTCGCTCGTCAGATTGCACAGCCTGGTGTGTATTTCTATTGAAACGAAAAAATGCCTCAAGCCAACGTAGTCTTCATGGAATCTGCTCATTTACTTGCATGTCTTTAGCTAGCTATAAAGTAAAGTCATTGCAACTTCCTGATTCAAACAACACATTTGTTGTGACCACTGCAATGCAACAAAACAACAACTGATTGGCTGCTTTGTTGGTCTAAACATAAACACTGCCAACATTTTGTAAAGACAAACTAAAACTCATCGAAGACTATACCATCATGATGATATAAATATACTATTATATTCATTTTGATATCATATAAATCGAAATACGGGCAGGTATTGTGTCCTGCAATCATACATTAAGGCAAAAAAGCTATAAACATGAAAAACATGATTAGAGACAACCCTCATTAGGTCAACGCTTCTCTCCCTGAACATTTATAACTCTGATTCCTCTAACGTCCGTATTCTTTGAAATCACTGCATACCCTTATCCCATGCCAATCCTTTGGTTTGGTGATTTATGACTAGACATTAGCAAACAAAGTGAGCAAAGTGAATGCTAGATGGTGCATGGGGATATGCTAAATTAAACGATTCCATAGACATTTAGTAGCAACATACGTACATAGCAACTGTGGTAAATAAAAAATAGGCAAAACATAGGTGTCAAATCATCTCATGGCTTATTCTCAGAAAGTAAAAAAAGAAAATCAATAAGAAAAGATGTACTCAAAATGAGTGTATGTGATTGGTCTGTATCTAAGTTATTATATTACCAGGAGAGCAGCAAAGGAAGACCTACAGCCCAAAAAAACTAAAAACTAAATATCACCACAGAAACTCCAAGTGTGACAGACACACCACAACAACACCATGAACAGTTAAATCCTTAACTAGAGACAACCAACAAAAAAAAAAAGATAAGAAATGCAGACACTCCTGTCCCACAATGCATTGCTTCACGACAGCTCCATTCAGGAAGCTGGTGTTTCAGAAAGGCACAGAGCCATCTTGCACCAGTAGCACTCCTCATAAAGGGAAAAAGGGGGGGTACGGGACGTAGGGCCCCCCCGTGTCGCAGCATCTTCCTTTCCTTAGCTTCCTCTCTTCTCCTCCTCCAATTCTGTGGATATTTATATTTTTCTTTCCGACAGAAATGGAAAAAATTGTCACCTGGATGTGTAGCTTTTCTGAGTTTCGTATGGCAAACATGGATTTCTAATACTGACTGACACTGTTTAATAATTCCAATAAGAGATGGCTTTTTCCAAAGAGATTTGTTATTTATCCTTGTCCTTCACTTGCTGTATATGCACACATACAAACACACGCTCAAGTGTGTTATCGGTACCTGTATGGGTGTGCATACACATGTTGTGTTGCTTTGGGTGTGTGTGGTTGTGGGTGTCTACATGGCAAATGTGTTGCAATGTGTGTGTATCTTGTGTACATACTGTATATGTGGATGTTGAAGTGTACAAATGTTCACGGTACTTCTCGTGTATACGGTTATTGGAATTTCACAGCGACCTAGCATGTGTTTTATTGGTGAGTTCATGTGTGTTTATAAATGTGCATGGCTCTTCCAGAGTGCTACAATGTCTTCCGCGTCCCCATCGTTAATGCTCAACTTTACTCGTCACGTTCCGATGTTCCTATCGAAATTAACAGGAAGGACTTGTCACCACTCATAATCTACAGTTGCTGTGTAACTAACTTTTCTTTAAGCAATAATAATTAATTCCCTTTTTGAAAAATAGATTTAAAGGTCTGTATTGTCAATGCAGTCTTATTTGTTCTTGGTTTGCCCCGTTGAACGAAGGAGCAATAATAGCGTGTGTGCAAGTGAGGAGGGAAACACAGCAGGAGAAGTCATGTATCCTCCGCCGGCGAGGACGAGTCCTCCTCATCCTCCTCTTCCTCTACAGGGCTTGTGTCTAAAAGGCTTTCCTTCTGGCAGGTCACTTCCAGGTGGGCTTTCCGCTCATTGTCTCCATGTTCCTCCTCCTCCTCCATCGCCACCTCCGTCTCCTCCTCGATAATGTCCTCATTCTCCTCCTCCTCCTCCTCCTCTTCCTCTTCTGCGATTCCTTCCGGCGCCGCTTCCTGGTTCCTCCCCTCGTCCGGGGGCCGCCCACAGTCCTGCGTAATGTGGTTGGGGGTGGGCTGCCCGCCGTCCTCTGACTCCCTCTGTTCACTCTGGGGGTCGTCCTCCAGGGTCAGTTCGAACTGGAACTTATCGATGCAGGTGTTCAGGTCCTTGTCCTGGCACACGGGAGGTGGGGAGGGGCTTTGGGGGATGGTACTCTGGTACCAGTCCCGGTTGTCCTCCAGAGTGTCCAGGATGTCCTGGGCATCGGGGTGCACCAGGTCCCCCCACGTCTCCCACAACGGGTGGACGATGTAGTCGATGAAGCCCACCTGCAGCACGGAAAAGGGCATCAGACGGATGTAAGATACTAGCTGTTGGTGAGACAGGGGACTTCTGCCTCAGGGTGTTAGAATACCCAAAACCACCAGTCTTTTTGGCAGGTGCAGGTAGGAGTTCGGCATTTTGTACAACTTTGAGAGGAATTATAATTTGAGATTATTCAGAAAAAAATGTATCTGATTTTTTCCAAGCAGCGTTTTTGTTGTTTTCTAGATTGGTTTCTTGATATAAGTGTGTATTAGGTGTATTTGAAACAATCAGGGAGTCTCACAATATATAACGGAGGTATTGGTCATGCCGAGATCAGAAGGACCAATAATGTATAAGACTTTAAACAGAGATTATCTCTGTTCGATCATTGACTGAAATAATATATTTTAAAAGTAACATAATTTCAAAACATCAGTTTTTGACATCACAACTGGTCAGTTTCACCCAGATGGATGAAGGATAGATGAACTCCCACCCATCATACAGCTAGATGGACATTACCACTAGTGATGTCATAAGATTATATATTTTGACATCAGAAGTGGTAGTATTTGACCAGATTTATAATGTAAAGAGCAACTCCTATCCATGATATATCAGGGTGGAAATTACCACTTGTGATGTCATAAACAGATCGATTTTGACCCCAAAAGTGGTAATGTCCTCCCATATGTAAGATGGATAATTCAACTCCCATACATCATACATATGGGGGGGCATAACCACTTGTGATTTCACAAATGCTTGACGTGAACGTAAAGTAGCGGCTCTTTAAATAATTCATAAAACAATAATACTGTATACCAAATTAGTAACCATAAACCAAAAATCCAGTTTATGTGACCCCATTTGAGGATCTGATTTGTATATGATTAAACATGATTGTAGCTGATATATCTTTGTACATGACTGGCAGTTACCTGGCTCTTTTCCACCGATGCAGTGTGTTTATCACACATGGGACTGATCTCCATCCCTCGCTCTCTTTCCTTGTCTCCCTGTCTGAAGAACTCTTCCATTATTCTCTCCGTCCATTGTCTGTACACAGCCAGAGGCTTGGTAGGATTGCTCAGGTCCGCACAGTGCACCATGTTCCTCAGCACCTGCAGAAAACCCCCCCCAGGTTGTCACATTTCTGGCTCATCACATTAGATGACTTCCGAGAGATTTGACACAGATATTGTTGCGAATATAGTAGACCCATGTAGAACAGAATATTTCTAATGCGGACCTCCTTTCACAGATACCTTTGTATGTAAATGATTGTAACATACCTCTATTTAAAATTGATTTGGTCTATATTTTGTCTTAAATGTATTTGAAATGTCTTTGTGTACCATGAAAAGCACTTCAAATAAATGAATTATTAATATTATTGTTTATGTCAACATTTATTACAACCTTTTTTTTAAATATGCCCTACAACATTTGCAGGACATATTTAGCATCTGATCATCCAACGATATTAAAACGCAGCAGACACAATTATGTAAGACTTATACTGAATCTGTGTAGAAGCATGTTGGCAGTCCCACATGCTGCAAAAATAAACAGATCTTTTCTTGCATCTACGTTGAGAGTTTGTAGTTACTGGAGTAGCAGAACTTCCCGTAACCACTACTGTCTACATTCTCTTCCCGATATTTACAATATGCAAAAAAAACATGCTTCATTGCAAATGTTAAGGTGGAGGGTCTCATCTCACCTGTATCCGGTCTGTGTAATGGTCCAGCAGCAACACCCCAGAACTTGTCACTTTCTTGGTCTCCACCATTGTTTTCAGGTCTGCCAGCAAACTCATGTGTTTGGACATGTCTGTTGCCAAAACCTGGAAAATAAATGTTTGAGTTAACTTCTAATGATGGAACAAATAAGAGAGACAGGATTGAGGCACAGATGGAAGGATGGATGGAAAGAAGAAGGAAGGAAGGAAATTAGGAAATAAGGAAGGAAGGAAAGAAGGAAGGAAGAAAGTAAGGAAGAAAGGCAAAAGGAAGGAAGGTAGGAAGGATGGAAAGAAGGATGGAAGAAAGTTAGGAAGAAATTAAAAATTAAGTAAGGAAGGAAGGATGGAATGAAGGAAGGGGGGAAGAAAGGAAGGAAGGAAGGAAGGAAGGAAGGGGGAAAGAAAGGAAGGAAGAAGGGAAGGTGTGAAGGAAGGAAGGAAGGGAGGAAGGAAGGAAGGAAGGAAGGAAGGAGGAAAGGAAGGACAGAAGGACAGAAGGACGGACTATGAACTCGTGTGTAAAACTCACCATATCAATGACCAGTTTTCTGAGACTTTGTCTCTGCCTCTTGCTCAGGTTTTGAAAGATGTCACAGTTCTCCTCGTGGAGCAGCTTGAATCCCACAGCCAGGTGATGGTTCTCCAGCACAGACTCATCGTTGTACATCAGGGCTAGCTCTGAGTCTATGGGAGGAAGCATCACACATAGGGGTTGTTACAAAGCAAACAGCTTCCTTCTCATTCCATCACCAATAGTGATGGATAGAAGCTTAGAAGATGAATAGAATATGGCAATAGAATCTGTATTCAATGTATAGATTCACCTGACTTATCACCAAATTGCTAGTTGGCAAATGACCCCCTTGTTTTTTATAAAATGGTGAGATGCACTCACCTCAAATCAATTCATCTTTTACTCACTTGTATTGATGAGGAATTGGTTTGACACGCCCGGATGGTCCACATCATGAATGGCAGCAGCGAACAATGCGGCAAGGATCTCTAGGTCGGTGAAAACAGCCTACCATGGACGAGGAGATCCAATAGTGTTAGTCCACCAACATTATAGATCTACCAATTACCATTAATTAATTAAGAAGAGACTTTTATAACAAACAACAGTGAATTCAGATGCATTCCATTAAGGCGCAGATAGGGTTTAGGCATCTTATTCAAAGCTGCCTACAGGTCAAACACTCTGGCCACTACACTATCCTGCATTCCATATATATATACAGTATAATATCAGATGGCTACAGTCAGGCTAGCTAGCATTAAGCTAGTATTATCAGGCTAGTGAGGCCCAGTAGATCATGACCTTACATCTAGAGCCGGCGTGGACAGCAGTACATGTGTAGATTGTGTGACATCAGCAGCATGGAGGCTGTTGTGGTAGGCCACGTTGGCGTGATAGTGGTCTTCGAGGGTCATCACGTAGGTGACAAAGGTATCCATGGGGATCTGAAAGGTCTTCATTAGATCTCTCTCCTGGAAGAAAAGTGGAAGAGATGAGAGCCACGTTAGACTGGTGCTAGGCTACTGTGGACCTCCCAGTTTGAATGACTCCTGCGTTCTAGTTTTGCCTTCTACATCCTTGATAACGCTA
Source organism: Molva molva (assembly GCA_900323295.1). Lineage (NCBI taxonomy): Eukaryota > Metazoa > Chordata > Actinopteri > Gadiformes > Lotidae > Molva > Molva molva. The sequence goes on along the minus strand of OOFG01099857.1, from coordinate 2,603 downwards.
TCACTACTTTAGTCAAATAGGGACTGTTTTCTCAAATGTTTTGGGGGTTTTCCTAAAACGATCAAGCCTGCGACAGTGATAACGGGGTTACATGAACATAAATATGTCTTTATTTGAGAGGTTAATGATCAAAGATAACAATCTTCACTAGATATAGTATAGGTTACCTGGAAGACTGCAAACATCATGCAGCTAAGAGGTCGGTTATTGGAGAACTCAGCCACACTGAATATATTAAGGCCCCACTTATTCAAGTCGTCCAGCTCCTGCCAGTGCAAAAAAAAAACATATACACATCACTACAACAATATCACAATTCCCCCCCCCAGTACTACATGATATGGATGTAGTACTGTATAGAGTACTACAGTATAGATCTATACACTACATATGGATGCCATCATGGAAGTAAGTATGGGAGTGCATGGCACGACGTTGTTTACATTTACATTTAGGGCATTTAGTAGACGCTTTTATCCAAAGCGACTTACAACAGTTCATACACACATTAACATCCAATGCGACTTACAACGGTTCATACACACATTCACACACCGACGGCGGAGTCAACCATGCAAGGCGACAGCCAGCTCGTCGGGAGCAGTTAGGGTGAGGTGTCTTGCTCAGGGACACCTCAACACTCAGCTAGGAGGAGCTGGGGATCAAACTAGAAACCTTCCGGTTTCAAGTCAACTCCCTCTACCTCCTGAGCTAAGCCGACCTGCCATGTCGTCCAGGCCTACCCGAGCCAACGCGTCCTCTTGTTCGGTCTTGACGCCGAAGCGAGGCAGAGCAGAGTTGGAGAGGCTGGAGCTGTGCGTTAGCTTCTTCACCCCGCTGATGTGACACATGGGCTTCTCCTGCTCCCTCAGGGTGGGCGATGGTATCTCCACCTCGTTTTGCTTATCTGTGGAGATCCACACACACACACACACACACACACACATACACACACACAAGAGGGGAGCGGGGAGAGGACAGTGCAGTGCAGTGAGGCAGGGCCGTGGTTGTTTTGTTATACAGGAGATGGTTCATGCTCTGATGGTGTTGTGTTGCTGGCTGCTGCGGTGCTTTACCTAGGAAAGTTGTGGAGATGTATTCTGACACCTGGTTCCCTGAACGACTCATCTCAGACAAATGGGATAGCTCGCGGTTCAACATCCTCTTGAACTGGAAGGGAAGGGAGATTGAGAGATTTGAGCGGACGGTCAGAACATGCAAACACACGCGCACGCACACACACACACACACACACACACACACACACACTGCATATCGGTTATGCTTGGCATGAATATCATAATGTAGATACATTATGATATTCATTGAAGATCAGTTGGTATTGTATAGTTGGTATTGTTGGCATGCTTTTGTTATTTGGTATGCTTTTGAAATCAATAAAACATGTGATATATAAATATATATATATTTATAAATACGTTAAATATATCTATATATATTTATTTATTTTATTCTGATGTCATTCATTAGGTGTGGCTGGGAAAATAAGTGTTTTCACCATACACATTTTCTTTCTCTTGGATACTAATGTGCACATGGCCATAATGTCCATCTTCAGATTGTCATGCATGTCATTTATGTCATACATCCATCGCCAGCTGTGGCATATTTGCAGTCCTCTTATTCCCCCCATATCATACATCAAGAGGCAGTGCACTTGAACGGTTTGTGTGCAGGTTGCGGGCGTGTGAACACATCGATTGTCCTCAAGGTTAAACGTTATCTGAGATGACAAGACATTTCATATATTTTATATTGGCGAGTAAGAGCCTTCAGCCGTTTCCCAAGAGAGCCAATCACGGCGAGGCATTTTGGACACAGCCCCCTCCTAGTCTGTGTCCTACTGACTGATCCTTCACACATATAATAATCTCCATGGCAACCGGAGCGGTTGCCGTGGCAACTGCCTCCTCACAGTCAGTCCTTCAGCTCGATGTGAGAGCAGTGGCTGCTTGGGTGACAATCTGAGAGAGTCGGCAGGTGTCTCTGACCTTTACCAAGGTCAAAGCCTCCCCTCCCCTCGTCTCTCGTCTCCTCTTCTCTCCTCTGCTCTCATCCCTTCTTTCTGTCTTATGTCGGGCTCCTCCTTCTCTCTTTAGACAAACAGCACGCCGCCGTTACTATCACATCTCTATCTGCAGAGCATTTCACTGACTCACATGCAGGTTTGCTGTATGTATGTACCGTGTTGTTGTTGTTGCAGTTGTTGATTTCTGTGCGGTGCTTTAATACGTTTTGTATATTTTTGGTTCACTTTTCTTTTTTTTAAGAGGATTCTGATTGGTCTCTCAATATGGCCATCCAATTAGGAAAAATCTTCTTAAAGAAGTGGCCGGTCAGACAGAATAAGTAAGCAGATAACCTTGTGAAGCCCAGTGGGCCCACCTGAGCAGGATCTCTCTCTCTCTCTCTCTCTCTCTCTCTCTCTCTCTCTCTCTCTCTCTCTCTCTCTCTCTCTCTTCCACAGCAATGCTCTCTCACTCTTTCTAAAGCAGCAATGCTGAGTCATAGCTGCCAACCAACACTTGTACAGTGCCAGCCCTAGTGCCAGGACAAACAACACACACACACACACACACACA
>OOFG01099855.1:0-10807 GCA_900323295.1 Molva molva | reverse complement strand
GCTAAGAGTGTTAAAGGTGGTTCATCTTTGCATGTCGAGAATTAATCAAAGCTACTTCCTGTTGGAGGTTTCACATTTCAGCTGTGGACCAAGCCAGCGTATTAGAGTCAGACTGAGAACCATCTCATTTGAATTAGTTCTTCTGATTGGTTATAATATATGTATCTTGAGAAATATCTATAGATTTGATAAAGAGCGTAACAGGTCAAAGAATATAATTCTATGTATTTGTTCATCCATTTTATTGTTAATAATATTGAATAATATACAATACTTTTTCCAAGACACTATGGATCAGCAATGTGTGTTACCTAAAACAAAGTGTGCGGCGGTGCGGAGAAGTCTAAACTGATGAGCATGCACTCATCTCGGAGACTCTTACAACCAATAAATGTAAATGCTTAACCTTAATTGCTGAGAATATGTACTTTTGCAAGTTTGCAACAGAACATCACTTCCTGTGTTACCAGCAACTAGGGAACTAGGGAAACTAGGGAAAGCTGTGGAAAAACGGCAAAAAGCCGATGTGGACATGGACAGGGTTTTGTTACAGTCCGGTACAAAACACTGCACCCTCTTGTATTTCTTTCTTTCTATATATTAGTGCTGGTTTCTATATATTGGACACCTTAGCACTGGTCTCTATATATTGGCAACAGCCTGTAGTGTTTGTTTAAAAGCCTTTAGAGGGGAACATGATAGCCTAGCCACCTCCTCCGGCGCACAACTGTTCCCAGTTCAATTCCCATCCAACTAAACAATATCAGCCGTCTCCGTAACGACCCTGCCAGCCAGCGGTCGAACGTGTCGGCCTTAACTATGTGTATTGTTTATAGCCGCCTGTTATATATTACCTCTTGGCTTTCAGCTGTTCAGCGGGCCTTTTATAATTTGTTTTTGTAGCAGAAAAGCGAATGCAGTACTCACAATACCTGCTGCCGTGGTTATTGTGTTCTATACTGTCACACGTCAACCACATTGTTTATAGTGAGGTCGTTTTTACCGTCGCAAGCTACTCTCTCCCAGACAGACTCTCAGAATTACAAACTAACGCCTCAGGGTGCAGACATTTACATCACTGATGGTTCTGAATTTCCTGTCTGGGATCAATAAAGTAGTCATATTTGATCTTAATAGCAAGACTATTGTGGAGCAAAAAGTCTTAATATGTTGTTTAAAATGTTTAAAAAATGTGTGCTGGGCTGAGCCCCTCTGGTCTTCATCTTCAGGAGATGGTTACCATGTGGGCGTTACCATGGTAGCGCTACCATGGGAAGCGTTACCGTGGGAACACAGCCTCTGTTCCTTGGGGGAATGTCACTGTCACTCATAGACATCTAATTGATAACCGTCAGAGACATTACTGTCAGCAGAAGTCACGGCATATTTTCACATTTACATTCTGGCACAGGATTACCTAATTTTGCTTCACCCCTGCTTCTCTCAGAGTTGCTGACATAACCCGAGCTACGGCCGTCAAGGCGCCACGGTATTGCTATACTCACTGCATCACACGCATCCATCTCTGCTCTTTTGATTCTCTTACCAGGGCAGGCATTCTAGTGTTTAATTCAGAAGATGACAATTAGCTCAACTTAAATTGGTTCTGTTGTAGAACTCCAATCTTATACTTAAAGTAACCTTGGTAACGTGTGTGACAGTTAATTTTCTGGAAACCTGACATAAGCCCAGGTTTGATACATTTCCCAGAATACCTTTCAGCCCGTGCAGCTTTAGCTTCCTAATTGGACTAAAGTGCCCATTCTTTTCCTGCTTGACGCATAATGCCTATTTGTTGATTTATTGGACTTGCATGGTTTGCTAGAGATCTGCTTTGATGCTTTCTCTAAAGATCCACCATGTCCTACTACATACATTGACATATATAATACATACAATTTGATATAATAATTTGAAAGTAAAGCATGTTCCCCCACTCAAGACCAGCTGCATTCATATATACACACACTTTTCTCATGTTGACACACACAAATGGCAGAATGGCAGAGAATGAATAATAGGTACAAACAAACAAACAACATGCATCATGAAAAAGCATATGGCCGACAAAGATATATTGCTTGTACATGTCGTACAGAATCAAATTTAAATTTAGAACCTTCTACCTATTTTATTTCAAGATGGCCTCAATTCTAGCGTTCAATCAAAAGTGACAATCCCATTAAATAGTCATTTTCTTCCACCAAGTCCTCTGCGTAGTTATTTCCCGTCCGACATATTTGCCCTCCGAAAAAAAGCTTAATTGAAATGTGGAGGCAGGGCCGACCTTGTGATGTTTATCTCTGACAGAGACGTTGGTCCGCTACGGTCGCGGCTCGACTCGACTGGTCATGAGCGCAAACACACAGGCAGAGTCACGCATCCATCACCACCGCCGCACTGTCAGCCAGATGAGGACACACGTGATTTATCAACCCAACACAGAAGAGCAAGCTGTATGTTCAGCTTTTTTAACAACCACATAATGAAGGAAGGTTCCAAACACGTACGTTTATTTGAAGGCGCTTTTAAGTTATTGATGAAGGATGTTGAGGAGGACTCATTTTGCTGTTTAACTTCATGTTGTCTGTCTGGAACTGTTTGTATGTGACTTTGATGGTTAAACACAGTGAAAACTTTTTATCATTAAAACTTTAATGAAAAATAGATACATAAGTATTTTACTTTACTTTATAAACTTTAGAGAGACAATATTTTGATTTTGGACAAACTTGCAAAAAGGAAAATTCAATAAAATTGGCCTACATATGCCCAGATCCTGCCTTCTTTTCACTGTTAGATCCCGTTACAGTATAAGTGTCACAGTGTTACTGTAGGGCAAAAATATGAAAATCCCTTCCAAAAGTTCACAGGTTTAACTCCCACTGTATGCAGTCTACCATGCAGGAAACATCCCTGCATGGGACTCCTTCCCTCCCACCTGCTCTTTAATGACTCATTTCTGTATTCACTGTAAGTCGCTTTCTACTAAAGAAAAATCTCTGTCGACTTGCTCTTTACAGAGGGCTCTTTGTAAGCAAGGAGAATGAGAGGGATTCTGGACAATGCTTTCTTCTGAAAACACCACACACGTCCAGTGGAGCCATGTGTAACGGCGTCTGTTCGTTGCAGAACTACGACATCTGCCAACTGCTTCTGTGCGCTCTTAGCAGCAGTTTGTTTCTGATCATGATCCTTCAGCCTGCCAGTTTGTTTGAGTTTTGTTTGTGTGCCTTGCAGTGTTTTAGTGCAGTAGAGGCATTCTTGCTACTACTAGTCCAGATATTCTCTCTCACAGACTCTCGTTAACGCCTAAAAACAACTCAAAAGTAGATGTTCTTTGTAACAGTAACTTCACTGTGGATCTTTTGATTAACTCTGACTAAATGCTGCTTCTTTGGCTTTTTCTATTTAAAATGTTTCTGCAACATTTGAGTGTTTAAGTCTGGGACTAGTTCTCCATTTTTCCAGTAAATGGTACATTTACTGTGACATTAATTGGAGACGTTTGCATGGATGTGGATTTCAGCTGCCAGAGGAATGCCAACATGATGGAAGTATATAATACAGTATCGCAATCATTTTATTTGCTGAACATTATCTATGTACTTGACTATCATGGGATGGTTGAGTGTTGTAGTGTTGTTATTATTAGTAGTATTTTTTCATTAGCAGTAGTAGCAGCAGCTCTAGTAATAGCAGTATTGTGGTAGTTGTAGTTTTGATATTTTTCTCTTTCTCTCTTATTGTAAAGATGAACCTCAAAGTGAGCAATATATTTAAGCTAAGAACGCTGTTTCCTGCAAAAGAAGGTATTGTTCTTGTAAACAGTGGCTTAAAAACAACAGATAAGATAGGAAGATAGTGATAGAGAGATGGAGATAGAGATAACCACCAGAACGTTAGCAGAATGTTACATCTGTGTAGATGGCTGTGTTCCCCCCCCCATATGAAATAAGCTGTTGTCTGAAACCAGACCTCTTCTCTGGTAGACCTCCTGAAATATATGTTAAGAGGGCTTAGTGCACCACAGCCTGTATCCGTGTATTTTGTTATTTTTTCTTTCTTCCTAAGTATTCCGAGAATCTCAGTCTCATCCCACAGTGTCTTGTTCAAAGCCCAACCTCTATTCTTTATTTGTGTTTTGGTATTTACCTTTGTCGTCGTTATAACTATTATTGTAATTATTTTTCATTTGCATGTTGGGCGCTGCCGAAGACGAGCCCGACTCTCGACGGTAACGGATGTGTCTAGAAACTTCTTTCACAGCTTTATTCATTGTGGCTGGCTAGCTTTTTGAGACAGCTTGCTAAACATATTCATATCTCGTCGCTCGGTCCAAACTGCGCGTATTGATTCGCATGCCAAGGCCAAATATCGGAAATGCAGTGGAAAGAAAAATAAAACTTGATGTTGAAGAGATATAGTGTTGGAGGAAAGTTTTTTTCTTCTTCTGTTCTTTAACAAATTGTCTCTCTCGGGGATGTTGGCCTTTCACGTTTCATTGTTTACGGCGGAAAGCTTCAACTCTTCTGCCCTCCCTGCTCTCTCTCGGAACCCAGCCAGATGAGAGCCCTGGCTTCCACGTCCAAGTTTTGTCTGAGGTTAGCAACGCACTTCCACTGCTTTGTGTTAGTCTAGTTGCTAAGATGTCCGCCTACCAACCCAAAGGTTCCGGGTGCGTGTCCCAATTTAACCTCCTCACCCCTAATGATATGTATCTGATACACTGTAAATCGCTTTGATAGAAGCATCTACTGACTAAAAGCTTAATATTATTGTGCAGGCTTATTATAAGTAAATATTGAACCAAATGTTACTTCACTCAGATGACAGTGATAGGCAGTAATCATGTATGATTTGATCATGTGTGTATCGTTCCACAAAGTACTTTTGCCTAATCGTTGACATTTTCTTTATACTTTTACTTCACTACATTCAAAATTATTTTCTTTTTTAATTCACTACTTTGATCTAATGCCTCCAAGTTATGAATATTATTTTAACTTAAAGGCTTTTATGCTGTTGGATTTTCATTAGGTTCAGGTTTTTTATACTGTCGACGATGAGAAGAATATATAGATAACAGTCTCAGTTTCACCTTTCATGCTTATGGTTTATACATTCATTATAATATATAATGATGATGTATTGTCAAGTACTTTTTCCAGTTTATTTAATGTACTACTGTACTTTTGTACTTTTGATGATGTAACAACAAAGTCGATACTGCCTGTTTTCCAAGAAAGTAAATAATACACTTTTGAAACATTACAACGTTATCATGGCTCAGGGATTTAAAAGCCTGTTTTAAATTTGTGAATGAGATCCATTAAGCACAACTCTTTATATAGATTTCCATTTACTCAGAGTTCGATGTAATTAAAGTACTGTCACATTTTTCCATAGACATTTTTTCTTTTAAAACGCTGGCAGCTCTAGTCTTAATTTAGCCAGAATTCGGTCAGCTCTCTGTCTAGTTGTTCATATCTGAGGTGCATCTCTATAGCCATGAATATTATGAAGAAACAGAGTAGAGTCATGTAATGCTCCTATCAGAGCTCTGCATTAGGGAATTTGTTTTCCTTATGTATCGTCAACATTTACAGATACACCAGACCCACAGCCGCTGTGTGGTATTTCACAAGGGAAGCACACCTAAAGCCGTGCTGAATTGAAATGAAAAATGAAATTGGAATGAAAAAATAAATAAAGTAAACAAAAAATGAATACTGTATTTGGCCTCAGTGCGGTCCAGATGAATAGCTAAACGCCCTCCAACACAACAGATTCAAATATGTTGGAGCACAGCGCAAATATAAGAATACTAATGAAACCTTGTGAATCTAAGGCACAGAAAATATGTACCTAGTAAGCAAATAGAAACTATAAGATATGGGAACATCAGTTCAATCCAAATTAAAGAAAGAAAACTGCTCCGTTAATGAACTGGGATATACAATATAGTGTCATAGAAGATATGAAAGAACGTAACAGCTTACTACACTCAAATAAAAACAAAAAATACAAAAAATCCATAAAATGTAAACAATACAAAAATAAAACAATTACAACCCCAGGGGCCCTAATAAAATCAGATGACTAGATTTTTTTTTATCTTGTTGAGGAGTCATATATTTGGTTAACCTCTGTCCTATAGGAGACGTTAGAAGGAGACTTTCAGAAAGACTCATAACCCTGAACTGCCCTCGATGTGTCTGGGGTTTGTGTTGGAGGGAATCTGAAGCCTTATAGTCAAGGAGCTCGAGTGGCTTCTCTTTCTATTTCATGACAAAACCTCCCCTTTTTTTTAACATTGCCATTGCCTGTAACATAATTTTTTTAAATGATATATATTTTTTATATATATTATCTTATATTCCTACATTAAATCACCTCTTTCTCACTCTTTGAGACTAGAATGGTAAAATCACCAAATAAAAAAACAATCTGATTTAAAAGTAAACCAAAGTCCCAGGGACATAGAAATCCAACTCACCTATATATATTTTGTTTGTTTTCTGCTTTTTTTCTAGTGCAGGTAAAAAAACCTTGCACCTTTTATTTTGAAACACCAGTTACAGCAGAAATGGTTGATATTAATGTTTTATGTTTTGAACCGACTTCCAGGAATAGCAGGATGTACAGGAAGAGTAAATAGTTGAATAAGCTGACAGCTGAAGCCATGGGACCAGAGTACAGTCTGTGGCAGATACCATGAGCTCCATTGAGGTGGAGAGTAGATTGTGTGATGCTTATTACCCAGACAAACATGTCAAGACGTGCTGACATGTGAAGACATCGTGTCAATCTCGTGTCAGGATTTGAACCGCTACAACATATGTAGCGCAGCATCAATAAACAGATGTTAAAACTGTATAAACAGATGTTGAGAAAGTGTAAAATGTTTTTTCGTTGTCATGCTGTTTTGTGTTTGGGAATGAATGTTAGAGACGCCCTGGAGGTCAACATTTTGCTGAATTTTCAGCGGTTTGACAAATGAGGAAACCCTACGGTCTTGATACTGTATGTGCTACAGTATAATATAATTTATAAAGAAAAAGAAAATAATTTTTCTTTGTTTTTAGGCTAGTGGGGATAACTATTTGTGGTCAATGGTTTTGTTTTCTACAGCTTTCAACCACACAAAACAACTACAGTACATATTTAGAACCACATGTTTAGTCCATACCACACGTAGTACATATTCAGCACCACGTGTCTTAACCACACACACTATATATTAAGTAACACGTGTTTATACAACATGTACAACACATTTAGTGCCACGTGAGATGTGAACAGTACAGCAATGAATCCCCTGCCGAAGCAAATTGAGGTGTGAGATTAAACGGGTTAGTTTGTCACCTTTGACCTCCCATATATTATTTGATCTCAGTCTACCAATAAGAACCATGATCTTCCCATGTTGAAGGAACGCAGCGATGCATTATGCATCACTGAATAAAATTCAAAACTCCATTGCTGTTAACTTATGTGATGCAAAAGGAACCTGGCTGGGTTCAGAGGTCAAGGTAAGGCACTAGGGTCAAGGAATCCAACCCTTGCATCAACAGCAATGTCACCAGAGTGACTTAAGAACACAATGATGGCTCTAGTTTTTTATCTGATGAATTTAATATGTTTATTCATTTGTGATTTAAAAAAGAGCAAAAACATTCACAGGGCCATATTAAGAAGATAAAGTAAGATACATATATTTGTATGTAAATATTACAACATTTTTTAATTATATATGTCTCTATTTTATGTCAATGATTGTGATTCATTTCTTTAATACTATTTTTGTGGTTTGATTTTCCCTACGTTCTATATTCTATTTTATAATTTTTCTATCTTCAGTAGAACAAATTTGACACAATCAATTTCCCTCCGGTTTAGTAAAGTAGAATTAAATAAAGAACTTATTGTTGTGCATGGACAAAGAATATTATCCATGAACAATTTCCTACAGTTAAGCCTAATTCTAATGAATGGGTATGCCCACTATATAATTATACTTGGTGAAGCATTGATTGCAGTTCAACCTGTACTCAATTTTACATTACACAGCACAAAGCTCTCATTTATTTCACTTCTGATCAATAACGTGTGATCAATACAAACGCAGTAATCCTCTTCAGACTCTGCTTTCCTTCACCCTTGCAGTGAGCTGATTGTTTTGTTCCTCTTTTCACCAAGTGAACGCTAGCTAAATGCCTGATGTGTCTTTCAGTGGCTTCTTGCTAGGTGCTAGGTAGCCTAGCATGCTAGGTAGCCTCACATGCTGGGTAGGCTAACCTATATTTTATTGAAATGTGTGTGTGTGTGTGTGTGTGTGTGTTTGTATCTATTTTCAACCTCTGGGCCATTGATAGCGTAAACTGAAAGAGCTAATGCTGTTTGCGGAACTGTTTCTTTTTAAATGTAAATCAATGAGTCTGCTGTAAATCACCAACAATTATGTTGCTTGACAAGTAGAGAATGGAATAAATAAGGACAGCTTCCATGGTAGAGTGAAGGAGAAGGACATTCAGGGGATGAATTGTGGCTGCATTTATGGATTTTGATTTCTCCAAATCAGGTTAATTAACGCAGATACCGCATGTCAACTCCAGACTAATGTTAAACCGTCTGATCGATCCCACGCTTGGCCCTCCATTAGAAGGCCTACTACCATTTACCATTACTACCATCTTAACTCTTTCAGCTGAGAGAAGGGGTCGATATTTGACCAAATAAATACTAATTAAAACCTATGATCCGGCTTTTAAACAATGCGGCCACAGCCATGTGCATGCATTAGAATACAATCCTGTTTACTATGCTCATAAATACATCACATTCTGGGTTCAAATATATATATTTTTTCTTTTGGTGCTGGTGTATGATTTTTTCTCTGTCTTCTTTGCATATTCTTATTGCCCTTCAATTAGGCTGCTGTGATGGTCAAATTTCCCGTTCTGGATTAATAGAGTTTATCTTATCTTATCTGATAGAGGGCAACATGAGAGCAGCAAAACATCAATATCTCCCAGTCGAGACATCCATGAAGCAGGTGTATTTAATCTGACCAGGATCTCTACCTTACAGTAAGACCCGTGTCCATCCTAGGGCCATGTATGGTGGCCCTCAGAGGTCAAAATTAACCTGCCCGCCATCCTATCCTTCCATCCTTCTGTTCTTGACTGTAATCATACTGTTAAAGAGGAACCGTCTCAATTCGCTATGCCAGATAGAAGCACAACAGAAAAGGTGTGTTTTGAGTCCAGTTTTGAATGTGGAGAGGGTTTGGAGCTCCCTCAGGTGGTTTGGAAGGGAGTTCCAGATTCGGAGGCAGCTGCACAGAAGGCATGGTTTCCCATGGTCTACAGTTTTGTGCGTGGGATGAGGATCAGGTTGCAGCTTGCAGATCGAAGGTACCGGGGGGATTTGTGGAGCTGTAGGAGGTCTTTGAGGTTGGTGGGGGCATCTTGGTAAACAGTCTTGAAGGTGAGCCGGGCTGTTTTGTAGTCAATGCGATGTGTGATGGGTAGCCAGTAAAGGGACTCCTCAGGATCCGTAGAGTTTATCAGACAAAAGGGAGAGGAGTGTGATAATCTAGTGGTGGTAAGGGTGTTGGACTCCAACCCAAAAAGTTCTGCGTTCGATTCCAAATGTCGTTCAGTCGACTTGTAAGGATCCTTGAGCAAGACACCCTAATCCATACCTACTCCTGACCTGTATCTGAATTCACTAAAAGTGGCTTTGGATTAAATGATTGCTTGATGATTAGAAAAAGTATTAAGTGTTTTCTGAAGGGACCATTCCAGACTATAACACCAGAGTCCCCATGGTTTCAGAGCTCGCTGAGATAATGATCTGTCCGTGTATGTGGCATGTCGGGATCACTCTTATAAAAACTCTCCCCTGTGGACCAAATATTGCTATCGTCCTCATCCCGGTTGCACCATCCCACTCGACGACGTGAGTTATAAAGAATTACCAATTAGAGAAAACCAAGGCACAACTCAGAGAAATATAACCTGGAGGAGAAATAATAGGATGTCAGTGGTGAATAATAGTTACTCGTTGTGATTCTGTTACACTGTGCGGGTCTCACCAGTTGTTGAAATAAATTAATCCTAACGTATGATAATGTTTCCCTTTTTACAGTGAAGCTTCTTTCCGTGCGTGTGGTATCACACACATATCTCTCACTGTAAAGTAATTGCTTCGACGCAACGTGCAGTCCATTAGCTAGTGGCAAGTTGGGTATTAACGTAGCATAAAAGAGATGGGCTGCGTGACAAACCCTGCGATGTAATTGCTTCCCCATGCTGCCAAATGTGGAATTACTTTGTGTCATGTATCATTACAGAAGCAGAAATGCCCGTCTTTTCTACGATCTGCCAAAAGCGCCGGGCCTGACACGTCTGTTGCCCAGTGACAGCTCCCGGTGGCAGACAACACAACATTACAATCGTCGGAAATGAATGAAGAACAAAAACAAAATAGCAAATGTGTATTTACTTTTAGGAATTCAATTAGAGTCATTTACAAAAGAGGAATTGTTTTGTCCATGTTCTGTTTTGGTCTGCACATTTAAGAAAAATTATACTTAAGTTAAGCTTTTTTAAAACAGTTTTGCTGCCAAAGAGATACAAAATTGGTCTTTCACTTTAGTTTGTTTTTAATTCCGTCTCACTTTATATAAAATCTTTGAATTATCATTGAAGAGAAACTACTGAATCAAACAACAAACGGTGCAGACGGCGGTGCTGACGAGAGAGAGAGAGAGAGAGAGAGAGAGAGAGAGAGAGAGAGA
>OOFG01099852.1:0-11091 GCA_900323295.1 Molva molva | reverse complement strand
CATCCCATGGGGGGGATTAGAAATGAAGGTGGCTATGCTTCAGGTGGGGAAGCTTTGGGGCAGAATTTGAATATCAATTAATTGCCTTTTCCTCATTTGCTGCCAGACTTTTCATGTAAGAATTATCTTGCTGTTCAGCCAGACTTACCCTTACCCGTGTGTCTGAACTTAACACTGTGGCTTGCTAAATTACCCAATAGTATGTAGTGCTTCAACTCGTAGAAAAGAACAACTGTTCAACTGTTTTGTTTAACGCTATGCAAAGAAATCCATCTCACTCCTCTCTCCTCCTCCACGACCCAGAAACCCCTGGCTGAACTGTACTCTGGGTAAACATTGGGCTCGGGAACCTGTGGGGGAGATGTCTAATTAGGCGATGAGATGACATTACATGGAGCGCAGTTGCTGGGAGGAGCACCCAGAACTGGGGGGTATGCGAAGAGGAAGGGGAAGTGTGTTGCGGTACCGAGGTCGGGGATGAGGAGACGGAGGAAGGCAGGAAACGCGCAGGGTGGAGAAGATAAGAAGAAACATCGATTCATTATGCAGCGATAGCGCCAAATACGAGACTCACCTGAAGAAGATGCGCTGAATGGAATGAAAGTGAAAAAGAGGGATTGAGCGAGCACTAGTTGGAGAGTGCCATGTGTGTAGAAGATGGAGAGAAATCGGAACGATAGGCCAGAGAACTACAAAGGTTGCGTTGGCGCAGGGTCTGGGATGCGAATGAAGGAAAACCATGCATTGTAATTAGAAAGAGGAGGGCAAACAATTGATAAATTGGTCAAAAGGCAACGGAACAGATAAGCCCTAACAGCCAGTTAGCCTGCCAGCCCTGTAGGGATCCATAGATGTTGTTCCAGAATGATCTAGGCTCACTGCCCACACACACTTTTCTGCCACAGAGGCCCTCTGAATAGGCATGAGACGTCGACTGTGGCCAGGGACCAGTCCGGGTCAGGCAACACTGTGAAGCTTATACGTGCCTAGACTTTAACCAACCAAAAACAACCCCCTCAGGCCCAGCAGCCAATGAGCCCAGAGATTGCAGTTCCTCGTCCGTTTAGCTCTCCCACAGAGCGTTGAGAGCAGATGCCACAGCGGCTTAGATGAGAGGTTGGAGTAAACACACATCTTGTTTGTTTGGGCTTCTTTGTGTTTGTTTTCTGTTCAGTCTACAGAGATATTAGGTTGGGGTTCTTGTACAAGCTAGCTTGTACCTGATGGGATAACTAGCCCACCTAGCGCACTAAATAAACTCACTCACTGTTTGAAGCAGCCTATCGTATCTCCGAGCAGCAGTACGAGTGTGTTAAAAAAGTATCTACTGTGCAAATATTTAATTTGCAAATGTTTCATGCTGGATCACCTCTTTACAAAAATTCAACAATGGAAGGCGTGTATCAGCTTCCAAAGAAGACGCTGAACTAATCAACTCTGATTCCTCTGTTGGATTTGAATTGGATACGTTTCATATCACCAAAAATAGTAGCCTGGGGATATTGTTGTTGTACCACTAGTTCATAAATGAGACAATGCTTTCACTTCTCTTAAAAGCTTGTTAGGAGCAGTCGAGAAGCACAGCAGAATGTTACGTAATAGATAGCACATTACTTTTTCTGGGGTCTTGTTATTGGAAAAGATAATGAATGGCACTCCAAGGTTAAGTTATAGCAGCATGGGCGCCGTCAGAGGTGCTTTTGTTCTGAGCGCTCCGTGTCACCTGCAGATATGTCCTGTGTGTGACCCAATTAAAAGTTTATAGTTTCTCTGGAACTTTGTGTCTGTTGGGGAGGACACCCTCCTGTCCCCATGGGATGAGAGCCCATGAGAAGTGCCTCAGAATCCAGGACGGCATGTGGTTCAGGAGGGAGAGCGGGTTGGTAACCTGAAGGTTGCTAGTTCGATCCCCGGCTCCTCCTAGATGAGTCTAGGCTGTCGCCTTGCATGGCTGACACCGCTGTCGGTGTGTGAATGTGTGTGTGAATGGGTGAATGTTAGGCAATAGTTGTAAAGCGCTTTGGGTGGCCACTGCTTAAAAAAGTGCTATATAGATGCAGTCCATTTACCATTTACCTTCCTACGATGGCTTCTTGACTACAGAGGACTACAAACATCTCTGGACGTAGAACCAAAGGTTCTCAGGACCGAGATCAACATGACCCAAGCTATCAAGGACAATACCTGGGTGACTAGCCTGCTTTCTCAGGCTCTTTCGCCCGACAGTGTTGACTGTGGATCACAACATCAAGGGCTTCACTGGCAAGGACTATTTACATGCTCCCACAATCGGAAGTATACAATTTTGTGGAAAGCGTAAGGTTATCGCCACATGGAGACACAAACATCAGCGCCTCTGCAGTGAACATCATAGCTGGCCTCTTTGCACGCTCCTCAGCCTGTGGGTGTATTCTAGGCCAGATAATACGTGGGAGTCCATGGTCAGAGCTGAACAGGAAAGAACAAATGTTTTTCTGAATTGAAACGTTGAGGCAATTGCTGAAATGGGCTTCTTCAATCCCTTCATCGCATGGGATAGTGGTCAATGTCTGCCTGCTCTCAGTTGAAATCCTGCCGTCGTTATTGGAACCCGAGTAAGACAACAAGACAGAAATGGATACATGCCTGGAGTGTCTTGATAAGACACAGATAAACATAATTGTGTCTGCACCTGGCAGATCTGCCGCAAAAAGCAGATCTCCCATCCATCTACTGACCTTGTGCTGCCAAAGCTGGGGATCTGAAGGTAAAGAAAGGCGGCTGATTCTCTTGTTTCCCTCTACCTCTTCCAGTGAAGCGAAGTCCAGACTGCTGCTAAACAATGCTAAAACTATACGTTTAGGTTTAGTTTTATTAGATTGTTGTTGATTGCATAGAACCAGTTTTAAAACATGTTTTGCTATATTTCTGCTACTCGTTAATGCTACACTAATGCTACCGTGTCGGTTGGTTGTCAGGCTGAGCCAATGGAGGAAGAGGCACAGGGGCGCGCTCTGCTATCTAACGGGGCTAAAAAGCAGAGCACAGCCTGCAGGGTGGTGCTAGGCTTCAGGCACACCTATAGAAGACCATTTCAGCATCTTGTATCTTCTCTTCATATTTAGAAAAAACAATGCAAAGCATTCTTAGCAAATTAAATAATCATTTTGCTTGCTTTGTATTCCAATTGTTGCAAAGCACACAGCATGGCATGTATCCCCCTCACTGATTTGACCACAGCCTGCTATGTTCAAATCATAATGTTGCATTTTAACAACACCTCCTTCTCACTGAAACTAGATTGATCAATGTGCACTTAGGTGGATAAAAAATGGGGTAATGCTGACCGCTATAATAAGGTATATTTGAATCATGTTAAGCCCATGTTACTAAGAAAGGTGAATGCATTTCCCTCACTAAGTCACTGTGCAGCCAGACAGTTGACCTTTAAATATCCATGTCACATTTTACACTCTATTATTTAGTAATGCAGTGGATGCTTTTATACGATGCAACTCTCAAAAAAATACTCGATAGAGGAACACTGTTTTCAAAACTGCATGGCTCTATTTTAGGGCTACCTTTATACATCACGTTTCAGAACATGTACATTTGACCTAGAATGAATTTGAAAAAGTTACTTTGAAATTGGATGAGCACCTGCACTTCCACTTGTAATGTGTGTGTAGTGTTTACATCCCAGTTATGTGTAAACTCTGACACCTCCCCAGCCTTGGAGCAACAAAATAATGCAGGTAAACGTTCCTAGTCGCTTATTTGAAAGGAATTACCAAAATAATTGATGAGTATGCTTCCATCATCATATTCCTGTCCCAAAGAAAAGATTCATCAGGGTGCCTGGATGGTGAAATAGCATGTTTACTTATGAGAAATAATTGTTCGATATTTCTCCATACTCCATACCGCCTGATATATTATTAAATGCTTTCTGTGGGCCTTTAATGCGTTTCAGCATTACCAGTGAAGAGTTGAACCTACGTGACATACAAATGTTGCTATGTGTCCGTCCGTTCCAATCCTAGAATCAAGGTAGCGATCCACATCCAGGTCAATTTCATGATGTATTCATCCTAGTGATGTCGGTGTGTTTGATTGAGCATCCCAAAGCTTCTTCATCATTCTCTGGTCCCTGAAGCATGAAGCTCTTCTCTGAAAGTGTGGAAATATCACAGAAGTCTTTTTTTTACTCCAGGCTGGAAATTACTATGGCTTCTTCTGAGGAAGCAAGATGAAAGCTGTATCTTCAACTTTGATGCCCATAGGTTTTTAAATGTTTTTATCTTTCTCTAGGGCACAATGCATTCCTGACAATGTGTTTTGTTGACTCTGCAATGGCTCATGGTGAGGACAACACACTGCAGACAGAGGCCTCTCAGAGACATGCAGAGAGAAGCCAGACAGCCGACCAACCCAGCACTGGGACAGCCACGATCTGAGACCACATACATACACACACACACACACGGACAGACGTATACACAACGGAAACACCATTATTAAGTAGGAAACCAGTAGTTATATTTCAGTAGCAGTACATCAACCACCACGGCAACAAAGTGTAGAAATATCACAGAAGTTTCCTTTTTTTTTAACACCAGATTAGAAATGACCATGTCTTCTTCTGAAGCAACAAAATGAAAGCTGTCTCGTCATCTCTGATGCCCATTGATTTGTATTTTTTTTTTTTAATCTTTTGCTAAGGCACAATGCATTCCAGACAATGTGTCTATTTTACTCTGTTTAGTTGACTCTGCAATGGCTCGAAGTGAGGACAACACACTGCAGACGGAGGGCTTTCAGAGACATGCAGAGAGAAGCCAGACAACCGACCAACCCAGCACAGGGACAAAGATGATTTGAGACCACACTCACAAACAAACACACACACACACACACACACACATTCTCACAACGACATTTGAAGTAAAGTCAGATCCCTTCCTTCATTGCTTTGTCTTGTAGCTTATCACAAATAAAAGGCATTCCTATCTAAAAAAACAAATCAAAACTAGCTCAGAAGTGTGTTGTGTGTCAAAGCTGATGTATTCCACTGCTTTAGAAATGCACGTAATTTTATCGATTCTGGTTGGCCTTCTTTACCACTGCTGCATCAACATGAGCATCCCAAGCACCATGGAAACCTTGAGAAGATAGCAGACATACTTTCACAATAACAGATCAGTTTTCATCAAAAAGATGGAAAGAAATTAATATATTCATATATTTGGAGGAAAGCATTAAAGTTGCAGCGATGCTGGATTTGTGAGTGTACCCTGTATTTCAAGTATTTGAAACCTGCTAATGAATGGCCTGGCATGTGGACAAACAGCTCAGATGAATCTCCCTGCCATTCTGCTGGCGTACATTTTAAAAACCTGGGCTCTGCTTCCCACACAGAACTCTCTCTCACACACACACACACACACATACACACGCACACGCACGAATGCACGTGCGTGTGCGTGTGCGTGTGTGTGTGTGTGTGTGTAAACAGCAGGGCTCCAGCAAGTGACCCAGTGTCCTCACAGGTTCCTGGGTTGATGGCCCAGCAGATACTCCTCTGATGGGGAGGTAATTAAATGAGAAGAGACCATTAATAGTTTATGAGGCAGTAGGGTGGATGTGTGTATGTGGGTGTGTTTGTTGGGTCTGCGTTTGTGTGTAAGTGTGTGTGTCTGCGTGCGCGTGCGTATCTGTGTGTATCCATGTCTGTGTTTGTGTGTTTGCGTGGGTTGGTCTGGGTGTGTGTCTGCGTGTGTTCATCTGGGTGTGTGTCTGTGTGTTCTTCTGGGTGTGTTTGTGCATGTGTGTGTAAACATACTCAATGGATAAACGTATCATTGATAGAGGAAGAAATGCCCACTATTGAAAATATATTCTCAGCTAACATAAGGAAACTGACAGTGGCCATGGCGGTACTCGGCAACCACAGATACACTAAAGAACATGAACGCATGTGATGCACAATACAGAACGGTGCGACTCTCTGATGAGCAGTGGCTGCTTCAAAGTTAAAACCTTTCAATGCCCCACAACATACACACTCAACATAGCTTTCACGTGATGGAAAGTCCGCATATTGTGTTTCACTAGAACTTTTTTCACTAATCTTCTACCTGGTACACATGAATAAACCGATGTACCACCTGAAGAGAATAATTCAATCACATAAGCAATACAAATAAAACAAAAAATGTTGAAGATTTATTGCTGTAGACAAAATAATGAAGACATTGCTCATGAGAAAATGTACATGTTGAGTGGGCCAATACGTTATTTTCCACCAAACTGGGGCTATGTTTTGCTTAAGCAAGCATGGTTGAAAAAATAAACTTTGAGTGAACTTTCCAAAATCTACCAAGCATAGCACCGTTAATAATAAATCACCAGCTTAGCAAGAGCATGGGAGGCAAGCATTGTTGTTAGAGATTTACCACGCAAATGTTTAGCTTGCATGGACAATAGCAGAGAAAAGCCTTTTTAACACTGGCAACCTCTGTTGGAAAGGAAAGTCCTTCCATTGCCGGCAGCACAAGTTAGTAAACAAACCACACGCATTGAAAAGTTACACGGATGGATGTCAGCTGGTGGTGCGTCTCATGGACGACGGACGGACGGACGGACGGACGGACGGACGGACGGACGGACGAACGGACAGATGGATGGACAGACAGATGGATGGACAGACAGATGGATAGACATATAATGAACTGAGAAGGTTATCATTATATACAAACATATTTTCTGCAGTAACAAATTTGAGGGTTTTCAATACAAGTTTAGATTGACCCCCTGAGGTTCCCTGAAACCATAATTTAGCGAGTTTGTGTGCAGACAAGACTCCTCAATAATATTGCCTCTTGCGCTCTTACTATTCAGTCCAGGTTCTGTCCCAGTATACATTATATGGTTAAATCCACCACCAGCGGCTGAGATGATGTATCAGTGCAATGGTAAAAAAATATATGTAGACTATATATTGACTGCACAATTATTTTATGCAGATTTTACTAATTAGCTCCCGTGCTAGTTGAATGTTTGCTCATTAGCGCAATCAGGTTGTGCTGCTTTTCATAGAAGGAATAACATGCCTGCTCTTTCACTCTGGCAGGTACCTTAGTTAACAGCACTATAAATAAATCGGAGAAGGTTACAGAATACAATCCCCATATTCTGGAGATCTGGGATAATGAATCATAATTAATCATAAGCTATTTCTGAAATATGTGAAACTGACTAAGCTTTGAAATTGTTTCTTTCTGAACATATATTTCATGTCTAATTAAATCTTATTTTGTGTTAAATGCATGACTCTTCTGAGAATGTTGTTGATAATGACATTTCACCTCTGATTTCAATTGCAGCTCTCTGCATCTCCGGTATGAATACAAATTGAGATTGGAGGCACAGTGCTATCAGAAGGAGATGTCGAGGACACACAACAAAACAGCCTATAGGAGTCCAATATTATGATGGTAGTCTGGTGTGGGCAGGTGTCCAGTTTGGACCATGAGCATATCTATAGGATTAGGCTAGTGCATATAAACATATGATTCAAAAACAAATTGATCAAATTTAACCTCAAAGTGCATACCATTAAGTCCATATAAAAATAGGAATATATTAGTTATTTCTTTGTGAGTATTAGTCTTGCATATGAATAACATGCATGAACATGCATATGAATAATGCATTGGAATTCACAAGTGTGCAGTGATTTTATAGTCACTCTGAAGGTGTCACGAAGCCACTCTAAAAAATAGCCGCAAGAGCAGAGTGATATAAAGGGTAAATTGTATCAATCTCTCCAAGATCCTGACACCACTGTTCTGACTTTCAGATTTATTCCCCTGAATAGTGCACTGCAGTAGTCCAGGCCGGTGGGAGGAAACGAACGGCAGCATCTGGCCAATAACACAGAGTGGTGCAGAGTTTAGATGGAGTTTAAAGTTTGGCCAGACTCCTTCTGAGCTGAGAGCATCTTGAGCATGAAAAGAAAGGACAAGATTTTCAGAAGTTGAAGCACATTGTTTTTTGCTACTGTTGAACTGTAGGGATTTATATATTGACAGCCAAGATCTTCTGGCGATAGTCCTCATGTATTGGTCACAGCCCTCATCTACTGGTACTAGACCACATCTGGTACTAGACCACATCTGGTACTAGACCACATCTACTGGTGACATTCCACATCTACTGGTACTAGGCCACATCTACTGGTACTAGCCCACATCTACTGGTGACATTCCACATCTACTGGTACTAGACCACATCTGGTACTAGCCCACATCTACTGGTGACATTCCACATCTACTGGTACTAGGCCACATCTACTGGTGACATTCCACATCTACTGGTACTAGACCACATCTACTGGTGACATTCCACATCTACTGGTACTAGGCCACATCTGGTACTAGACCACATCTACTGGTGACATTCCACATCTACTGGTACTAGGCCACATCTACTGGTACTAGCCCTCCTCTACTGGTGACAGCTCACATACTGGTGTAAGACCACATCTACTAGACTAGCCCACATCTACTGGTTCTAGCACACATACTGGTGTTAGACCACATCTACTGGTTCTAGCCCACATCTACTGGTGAAAGCCCACAACAACTGGAAATAGCCCACAAAAATAAGATATAATAATAAGATATACTTGAATGTATGACATTTGTTATGGACTCCGTCCTGCATTTCCAAATAACATAAAATCATACATACAGCATAGTCAAAAACATCACATCTCAACAACACACAGCTTTCATGCAACAGTTTGCACATACATACACACCTTCCGACAATGATAACATATTGCACAACCCCCATGGCCAACATCCTACACCTGATAAAGCAGATATATTACTCCTCACAAGATCAGTTATAAATCATATTTTCGATAAAAGTATGATAAAGTGAGCTAAATGTGAAACAGTAACAAGGCTTTATTTACTCTTCGAGGTACAACACACACATTAGCATACCATCAGTTGGATGTGGAGGTAAATATGCAGCCCTAAACAGTAGAGGAGGAATCTTAATTGAAGGTAATGTCCTGGGTGTATGCTAGTTTTGTTTGTTCTCTCTTCTGTGAAGAGACTAGAAATGAGCATCAGAGCGCCGGTGTTTTCCTAAAGCGTTGAGTTGTAATAAGGAAGACTAGAAGCAGAATACCGCACTAGGGAAATACAACTGGCCTCGCTCTCAACTATTAATGCTCTTACAGGGAATTAACACCGTTACAAGTGTCATTGGCTGAAAGGAACAGGGAGCCCAAAAATAAATCCCTGTCCCAAAATCCGAACGGAAAGAGGGTCTTGGAGAAAGTTTACCAGAGTAGGAGTTTGCACCAGATTAGCTGTTTTGTTTATTGTATAGTGAGAAGCCCAGGAAACCTCGATATGGTATTTAGGAATAACAACATTTCCAAAAAAGGTATTCTTAGCTTCAGAGACACGATGTTCCAGAAAGTTACCTTACTTGTGTGATCCTACCTCAACCAAAAGGACTCTGGATTTACTTTAGATGCTCTTGAAACGCTGTCTTGGCTCAACACAGTGTTTTTAATTCTGCAATATTATAAAATATAGAATTAATTATTCATCTTGCATTCCACCATCATTAATACATCTGACACTCTCAAAGCTTAGTTAACATACATTTATAAATATCTCCTTAACCCTTTACATATTTCAGACCGGTGATGTCTGCCTTCCAGGTTGAACACCAAATTGTCCATTGTTCCTACGGACCTGGACATGAATCAAAATGAATTCACACCTTGTTTTGTTTTTTCTTTATTCAACCTAGGGTAGTTATTGGCTTCCTACAATAAATGACTGGGTTCTCTCCAGATTAGGAGGCTGGTGTTAGGCTCCGGTCCTCAGGGGCCGGGCTCTGCCAGGGATCAGGAGACCGGGGCCCCTGCAAAGCGCAAGTACAGCAGACCTCCGTGTGATGCTGAATGCCTCGCTCCATGAGAGGTTTCTGGCACGTCCTCTCCCCTCAGGCTCTGGGGCCTAACAGGGCACCATGCCAGAGGAAAGGATTAATATTAATTCCCTACGAATTGCCTGGAGATTCACTTATGCGCGATAATGCAAATACAAGGTCTTTTAGGTCTGCCTTGCTCAACCCTTCTGGAAGAGGCAGCTTTTCACATCGCTGGTTTTCCCTTTGTTCCATTTCGTCTTGCTTATTTAATATATATATATATATTTTCATAGTCAAAGTAGTCGTAGCTTTAAGGCTTCATATTGCACATTCATAGATTAATGAATACTGTGGTACGTATGAACTCCTTCTCTGAGTTTTCCTTTTTTGTCGTTTCAAATGTGCTTAGCAGAAAGAAGGGAGCTATCCCAGAGACCATTAGAGAGGAAAGTTTAGGGGTGTCTGAGCTCTGTTTAAAAGGTGCTTCTGCTGGTATTCTGCTTTGCTGCTCAGGAAGGCACACAGAGACTCTCCGAGCCCAGCGATAGTTAAGCTAGTGGAGCCCTTGTCTATACTTCAGTCACACTGTGGAAGCAAATCACTTTGTTTAGAGCCACCAAGCAGCCAGGGAGCCAACCTCAGAGAGGAACTGTAACCTGCAACACAGGAGAGGATGGGGGAGAAACACTGCGGGGGGATGCATAACGATGTATTGATGGTTTCCATAAGTGTGGGCTGTGATGTATTGATGGTTTTGATAAGTGTGGGCTGGGAGCAACATGGCTCTGGGCATCATCCAAAAACACCAGATAAAATTTAAAGCATGAAACTTTAAAAAGTAATAATGACAAAAATACCTTTAAAGCGGAGAGAGAGGATGAAGAAGGGGTTCACGTGATGGAGGATGGGTGGAGTGCGACAGTATATTAAAACCCAATGCTGTAAATCCCCACCTCCAACAGTTTGTTCTCAGAATTCCACAGCGTGCCCTTGACAGAGAGCGTATATGTTTAAAACGTTATTTACTATTCTCATCTCCTTTGTTACCCGTTTCTCTCACACACACACACACACACGCGTACACACACACACACACACACACGCGCACGTGCGCACGCGCGCACGCACACACGCACACACGCACACACG
>OOFG01099847.1:0-12461 GCA_900323295.1 Molva molva | reverse complement strand
AAAAAAAAAAAAAATCTGCACGTTATTATCTTTAGATTAACTAAATCGGCCACAGTGCACAGTGCACTCTACCTGGTAGCCTTATTAGCCTAAATGAATTATAAATAAACATAAAAAGCTTGTATTTGCAGCATATTAACTCATTTCTAACCTAACTGCTACCAGACGCTGTAGCCGTCGAAGCTGTCGCGGGATGCGCCTGCAGTTTTAAAACGATTATTAGACCAAACATATTGAAATATGCCAATTCCAAAACTTATCAAGTGTTAAACACGAAAGTTGACGGAGCATCAGACAAGTTAGCATACCGTTTTTAAATGATATGCCATGTTGGTTGTTGAGCTATGATACACAAACTGCTGTTTGCAAAGTTTACATTCGACCTTTCTTTGGTCATCCGTCTTTGCAAAATGCAGCCACACCGACGACCTTCGACATTGTGTCATAATTTTTGGAGCCAACTCCGAGTAAACGTTCAGTAAACGTTGAACGAGTTAGACCAGGTTGGGCGAGTTCAAAACACCCCCGTTTTCACAGGTAGTCTGAAGGCTATTGATGTAGCGCGTTTCTCCTTATTTTTGAATTTGGTCGGACGAGACCATGTCGACCAACCAATCGACCAGTCGAGCTGGAGACTACAGCCCTACTGATATTGTGCTCAAACAATATTGATTGTCTTTGAATATGATATTTGAGGTGTTGTTTGACAGACCACAACTAACCTACATCATCCTGGGTGTGTCTGTCAGCACCAACGCCGAGTGATCTTTTCCAAAGGCAGACAAGCTCATGCCTGTCATTCGGGCTTGTCATTATTGATTCTCTAACTGATCCCGGTTTTAAAACCTCACAGATCATAAAAAAAAAGGATGTTGAACAGCTTGTAACAAGTGTGTGTACAACCTGTTAAGTGATTTGTGTCAGCCTCTGTACCAAAGCCCAGCGAGGAAGGGAGTTCTGAACCACGTCATCCACAATCTCCGCACCCATCAGCTGTCCTCATTTTTCAGCAGAAAAACCAATGTTGAGGTCTTCATCTTGCTGGCGATAAATCTCACTCAGCATCACTGCAGCCCAATGTGCTCTTGTGGTGTCCCATTCTCAATTTTGCGAGGTGCTTTTCTGCACAAATAAGGGGTTGACCTACATAGACAGCCTAGTTCACAGTCAACCGCACAAGATGTAATCGTAAAACTTAACTTTATAGGGTTTCAGTGTTTGTACATTTAAAAGCCCCTTTCCATGACATTCTTTCTTTGCTTATTTTTTATTTTGCATAATGTTAAGATGTTTCTGCCATTATAGTCTTAATGCCATTTTCTTTCTTTGCTTCTTTCCTTTACAAAATATCATCAATATCTTTGATTTATACTGATTCTTTACCTCAGTTCAACCAAACTATGTTAAGTTGTGTTTTATAATTGTGCTCTATTGTGTCATATAGACATACCATGGTGGATGAATGCATGTGTTTACCGAGATACGCAAGAATTGCTACTGTTTGCTCTCTTTCTCTCTCTCTCTCTCTCTCTCTCTCTCTCTCTCTCTCTCGCTAAGCTGCACAAATATTGGAAATGTTTCTGCAAGTGTTAATAATGTGTAAGATAAACACATGGTGCTGTGAATACTGCTCAGATTCCAAAGTGCCTTGCAGCGCCCTGGTGATGGCTCTGGGCCACGGGCCAAGATCGCTCTCTATCCTTGCATCTGAGTTCATAGCTATGGAGGTCTAAGCTATCCCGTGGGGGAAAAGCTTGCCATTCATAGGTCCCACTCTTGCAAGAGATGTCAACTTCTAAAGATATAATCTGTCATGTATCTTGTGACCGTGGACTGCTCCTATTCCTCTGATTAAATTACCCAATCCAAACAAACAGGAAGAACACAGCAAAGCATGCAGCTAGTTTGTTATCCTGAAGAGTAAACAAGTATCACATTGACTCAAACATAGTCATAAAGCCTCTAGCAACCGATTACAAATCCAATAATATTGATGTTACCATCGTACAGACTGAAAACCGAAGACTAGCCAATCCTTGAGAGGTTTGAATCCAAAACAAGTTAAACAGGACACAAACCAGCTAGCCATTTAGACAGACGCTTATCATTCAACAAACACAACAATAGAAAAGCTAAAAGCTGTTATGGTGCATTATCATCGGTGGTGTGGGCACAGCTGTGAGACAGAAATTTGCTCTCAGAAATTGTGCCCTCATCATTAAGTCAATTAGAGTTGGTTTAGACCTCCCTCTCCCTCCAAGCTCCCTTCCACCACACCACCAGACCCACTTTGTTCAAATGAGTTTGTCATTTCCACTGCAATCTCCACAGTCCATTTGTTAAGTAGCAGCAGCTCATTAGCAACAAAAAATGGGAAGGAAATGGCTTTGTGCTAAGTTGTTGCCTTCTTTATTAATAGGTTTTGTTTCATTGTGTAACATTGCATGTGTTTTGTTTTCACGTGCATTCTATCTTTATAGGCCTAGCCGCTGAATACAGCCTGACCCTTGTCTGACCATGACCCTATGCTTGACCTTGACCCCGCTTTTCAAGGATTCAAATGATCTACTGAAACCCGGATTGTTTTAGAATTTTATTTTTCATTTATTTTACTATGTGGTTGGTTGAGCCATATTCTCCTAATTTGAAATACCAACCTTGAACGTAAAGGATAACAGGATGATGTTATCCTCATATAATATATAATCTTTTCTTGCTTCTGCACTGCAGCAGCAACACAGAACAGGTCCAACAGGTGGGCCATTTATAGCACGTGTAGACTGTCCTCGGAAATGCAGATACGTAAGTATGAAGGAATCTTAACGTATCAGCAGGGAGGAAGTGTTTGTGAAAACTATTTTTGCCAAAACTTTTCAAAAAAATAAAGCTTAAAACTCGAAAAGATTCTTATTAGGCCTAAATTAATGAATACGATAACTTTGTTTATGTATTATCTCATATCTAAGAAGGCCATTATGCTTTTGATTCAGTTAAATTCCTATTTGTCTTTATTTAGACTTAAGTCATACTACCCACCCTAATAGTTAAACCGAATTTGAGGAACAGCCTATCATTAATGTGCCCACCCAATATTGCTTATATGTATTTACAATATATGTATATATAATATATGATATCTGCTGCGGTGGAAATGGCTTTCATTTGTTATGAGAATGTAGGAGGATACGTTTTCTAGGAAGACCATGACGAGCTACACTCATCATCGAGCGCGTCCTAGTCTACAGTTTACTGAGACACAAATACTCGGAGCTCTCAACGCGCAACTCACAACTCGTGGTTCGATATCAAACAATCAAGTGTGGACACGCCTGGAAGACAATTTGAATATGGCACTGACGTACAATGACTCCGGGACTGGAATGGTAAAATACTTTTTTGATTCTTTATCTTTTTATTTAATTATGAATGCTGAATTGTAGGTGTATTTAAAGCAATGTAAAATACAACTAGGCTACATCCGAAGACTTATTGCCGGTGAGAGGTTTGTAAAGTAACATTGAACATGCCAAAACTAAACTAAAACTAAAACAAGCGCTGTTGGCGGCTGACACCTGAAATACTTTGTAACTAGCCTAAATGTATGAATGCCTACGAGTTATAGGCTTTTATATTATATGTATCATAACATTGTCTGTATATAAACATCCGATCCAGTGAGTGCACTGTGTTACATTGTAACTGTGTTACAAAGAAAGATCTACATGTGATGATAACATGCCTTATCTGTTGATCATCACCATCATCATCACACATTGTCATCCTTAATAGGATCCATAAAAGAACAATTAAGGATAACCCTTTTCACTCCTCTGTAATCTCTGTCAGTAATCTCTATCTGTCCGTTCGTCCATCTGAGAATGGTCATTCAGCGAAAGTGATGAGACGATGATGATGATGCTGAAGGATGTGGTAAAAGTGGTGGTGTGAGGGAGGATGTACATAAGAACTGCTGAGTTGTTTGTGTATTGCTGCAGCAGTGTTGTTTCAGCAGATCAGATATTATCAGGTTAAAAACTCACAGATATGACCTCAAACTGAAGGCTTCTATCTGTCCGCCTGTCTGTCTATCTGTCCATCTGTCTGTCTGCCTGCTGGGCTATATGTCTGTCTGTTCATCTGCTTGTCTGCCTGTCTATCTGTCTGTCTGCCTGCCTGCCTGCCTGTCTATCTGTCTGCCTCTCTGTGTGTCAATCAGGCAGGAAACAAGACTGAGTGTCCGTCCATCGACAACTTCCGGAACCAGGTGTACTCCACCATGTACTCCATCACCACCGTGCTGGGAGTGCTGGGCAACGGCTTCGCCCTGGTGGTGCTGCTCCGCACCTACCAGAAAAAGTCCCCCTTCCAGGTGTACATGCTGAACCTGGCCGTGTCGGACCTGCTCTGCGTCAGCATGCTGCCCTTCCGCATCTTCTACTACGCCAACAAGGGCCAGTGGAACCTGGGCGACTTCCTCTGTCGCGTCAGCTCCTACGCCTTCTATGTCAACCTCTACTGCAGCGTCCTCTTCATGGCCGCCATGTCGGTCTCCCGCTTCCTGGCCATCGTGTTCCCTGTGCAGAACATGCGGCTGGTGACGGAGTGTCGCGCGCGCCTGGCGTGCATCGGCATCTGGATCTTCGTGTGCACGATGTCCTCCCCGTTCCTCATGTCAGGGGAGTCCCTAGACCCCGAAACCAACAAGACCAAGTGCTTCGAACCGCCCAAGAACGCCCCAAGCAAGAAGCTCATTGTGCTCAACTACCTGTCCCTGGTGGTGGGCTTCCTGCTGCCCTTCCTCATCATCCTGGTCTGCTCCGCCGGCATCATCCGCGCGCTGTGCCTGCGCAGAACGCCGACCCAGAGCGGAACACAGGGCAGCCGGGCCATCCGCATGATTGTCATCGTCTTGGTGACCTTCCTGGTCTGCTTCACGCCCTATCACGTGCAGCGCAGCGTGCACCTCAGCTTCCTGACAAACGAGCCGTGCGAGAGGTTGATCTTCATGCAGAAGTCGGTGGTGGTGACGCTGAGCCTGGCCGCGTCCAACTGCTGTTTCGACCCGCTGCTATATTTCTTCTCCGGGGAGGGATTCCGTCGTCGCATGTCCACCATGCGCGGGTCGGGGAGGAAGTCCGTCCTGCTCAAGCAGGGCAAGGCTGCCGAACCTCTGGCCCTCAACGGTATGATGCCGGAGCCCTGAACCACAGGCACCGGATGAGTTGGATTGATTTGAAGCGATGACAGCCTCGTTAAGGAGGATGAATAGGGATGAGATAGTGACGCTAGGGTGTTTTGAATTCGAGCTTACTTGTAAACATTCTTGAGCAAGTGGGGGACGTGCTACTTAATGATCTGTATCGAAAATCACTGTGAGTCACTTTGGCTGAAGGTATTAAGGCATGATACAGAAAAGTTAGTAAAGTAAAGAATAAGGGAGCTACCGAGATGCAGTAAAAAACAACTCTGTTTTGGTATTGGAACTGGACAGCAGTGAAATATGTAAGAATTTTAAAAAAATGGAAGTATTCCTCAATATGAATATAATCAAGTGACCTTCAAATAAAGATCAAAATGTATTGTTCAGACATTAGAGCTAGATCAGTAATTTATTTATCCATTATGTAATTAAATGGACATTATTGCTACATAAAAAACACACAACACATTGATTGAATTCCTCATCAGGGATCCTGTCCTATGCTTTGGGAGGATGGAATCACGATATATACTCTTACTCATGTTTTTGTATTCTTCCTTTCTGAGACGGCTGGTACCCCTGTTTGTATGTCATGTGAGGGGTGACTGGCTTTTGAGAGAGGGCAACTGTGATAAAAAAAATGCTGTAGCAAAGATTTTGAGTCTTATATATTAGAAATGGCATAGCCATCCGTCTAGTGAGTGCAATGCGCTGTGAAATTATCTGTTTCGAATTGACTGCGCCTGGCTCGTATGAGCCAATTACATTTATACCTTTCTGTCCAATCAGGACAGCTCTTCCGCAATTGGTTCAGGGGATCAATATTGCCTGTCAATCACCAGTGCATGGAATGCTTTACTTCTCAATGGCAAAGAAATATAGGGAGGGAGGGAATTTAGTTTCAAAATCTTGCTCTCTTCCGCTTTTTTCTGCTTTCTCGCTCTTACAACTCTCAATACCTACAGCACTTTTTTAGGGGCAACTAAAAAAAGCTTTCTTGTTCGACAGATTACTCCTTGTGAACAGCAGAGGGAGCACATAGTGCATGGTTGCTCTCTATGCCCCTATAAGATTGTCACTCTCCTTGCATGTGTCTCAGAACTGCTGGATCCTCGTTGGACCATGAAGGGTCCATTTTAAATAGACCTCCGACTACTATACTTGAGTATTATCATGCTTAACCTTGGCATAAATGCCTTGTATACGGAGGTCCAACTAGTGTTATACAAATATGATGTAACCAGAAGTTTACAAGCATGTTCCATCAAGTATTGTTACATTGTGTGACATTCCACGTTGTTCATGTTTAACTTTGAATGTGACGAATAAAATTTAATTTTATATGTGAATGACCTTTAAAGGGGATTATTTTTTCAATTAATTTCGTATTCTTTGAAACCTTTATAAAAGTTGTGTAATGTAATAACTTGTAATCACGGAATTATCCCACAGACTTGTATATATAATTGTATGCAGGCTTATAGTGTCAACTGGGTGTCAATCTTGCTTAGGTCTCATCACACACCACTTTAACGAAACGTTGTTTATTTTAGACCGGGGCTACAGTTTCGCCCCCAGAAATGGGGTTGGCCAGATCGGGCGAATCTTGCAGTGGCTTAGTCCGCACACTAAAACCAAAACCCATAACTGAATTTCAGGATTTCTATAATTATTATCTATTGCACGGGGGGGGGGTTGTTTCTATGACAACATATAACCACTCTAGCCGCCGTTGTATGATAGACTAGCGTCGCCCTCTGCTTTATCTATTTGTTTGACATTGTTTTTCACCATGAGCACCAACTGTCTTTGTTGTGATCTTCTGACATATAAAGCTCCGGATACAGCCCAAATAAGCTACCCCTGTCCTGGTCACAAGAGTGACGAGTCCCGCCCCATCTAATATATAATTGTTTGCCTGAAAAGGAGCCACCGTGAGGAGATACCGGGGCATTTCTAAAAAGTTCAGATATTTTCAAGTAGAAGCGTTGGGAGTGGCCGCACAATGACGGAGGGCTCTGAAAAAGACGTTGGGTGCAGTGTTTGGGCCCATGTCCACATATATATTTTAAGTAGGTTATTTGTCTGCTGGAAAAGCGCTATCGGGGCGCTGGGACCGCTGGGTTGAAGCGCTTGCGTGGTGAGAGAAAATAACTCTGCACGCGGGTTGTTTTCAATTAATGAGTCCGCCCATCTAATATTTGATTGGTTGTCTGGAAAGGAGCTGCTGTGACGACACCAGCGCCTTCTGATATTTTCAACTAGGACCGCTGAGATCGGCCGCGCAAAAAAAAGACGATGGGTGCAGCGTTTTTTTTCTAGGCGGCCGCACGCTGCCGCATACGTCTCTCCTCATCAAAGACGCTATCGCTCAGAAAAAAAGAGGGGAAAAGCTAGGCCCATAGGCTAATTGAAAACTAGCTCAATATGAGAGTTAAGGAATCTCATACTGATATACTTTGGTTTCTTATTTTACAGTTAATGTTACAAATGATCTGATGTGCATAGACTAATAGCAGTACAACTTATATTGTGTAGTTCAACAACAATCCTGTTTTAATGGGTTATGTATCTGTATATACATGTGTTGGGCGATTCATTGTTCTTCAAATCGGCTAGTAGTCCTTTTCCTTGAAAAGACAAAAATACAGCTTTAATTTGAAGGATTCAATTGATGAAAGGAACAAAACATTTGAACCATGAACTATAATGAAAAATACACATTCTTTAAATGAATAGTTCCTGACGTAAATGATCAGACAGAAGCACATTATGACTACTAAGGATATGCATATGCGACTCGCAGGAGGCGGCAGTGGGTGGGCCAGCGATTGTATCATTGTGGTTGTGGTTCCCCTGGCCACCCCCTGCGGACGCCACTATCAAAATGTTTTAAAACCACATTTAAGAACATCATTGCTCGTTTTCAGCCTTAAATAAAAAAAACTGCTGTAGGCCTAGGCTATTCGTGAGTTTTAGTCGTATTGAATAACAAAACATGCAACAGAAGGTTTTTAGTCAACTGTGTCAACAGTGGCAGTCTTGAAGTCAACACTTTATGCATTTAATTCCTATTCATACGCCTCAATCTCGGGCAAAAAAAAAAGTGTTTCCATGTCCAAGAATGACAACAGGAACTGGTGCAGCAGACCATGGAGGCCTAGGCTTCGTCACGATGAGAACATAGAGGGCCACTTGTAGCTCCACTTAAAAAATAGCTAATGAAGAGCACATGATCGGAACATCTTCCCTGTTTACACAAAAAGAGGTTTGTTGCTCCCTGGAAAAACACCACAGACATCCTAACACTGGATGTTTGAGAGTAGCGCTATATATATAGCAAGCAGGCTAAGAAGTAGTTTTTTTTATTTATTTTTTTTATTTTAATACGCAAACAAATAAAAGTATAGGTCCATCCCACCGCAGTTAAGTCTTTGTGAGTATATCATAAAGATGCCTGATAAAACTGCATTGATATTTCAGTCCAATTATTGTCTGGCATAATTGTATTGACTTGAACCACCATTTAATAGCTGCTAGGTGAGGACATAAATCCCACTGAAGGTCAACATAATAAACGAAACAAAAATATAAGGGCATGCATTATGCATAACATGATGTCAACAACTCCAGAGGCTGATACAACGTCGGGTCTTTGAAGTGATGTAGTAGGACTACAGATGCATCACCTGAGACTTTTGCTCTTGTAGGAAGCGTGAGACCAGTATGTGGTCCTGTGTAGACACCGTTCCTACTGTAGTGTCTTACAGTGCATGGATGGATCCGTTCAGCCATGACGCACAAAGGTTTCTTGGTATCGATGTTTTTTCTGTAGTCATTGAAAGGGATGACGTATAATAACGTGTAAGCGACCCATTTAGAACTCCTGGTAGTTTTTATTTAGTAAAACTAGTCAGTGAGAGATAACAGAGATAGAGATAACACACGTTGTAATGTGTTGTTGCGTTGTGCATACGCGAAATAATTTTATCTCTTAACAAAAGCCCCTTATATATCTTATTTAAGTAGTCGGCCTACTTTTCAACATTCCTCAGTCTGTATAGTCTCCATATCTAGTGAGTTATAAGAAGTCCTGTATTCTTTTTTTTTTGTGGTTGTCTCTATTTCTCTCAGTTTTAAATAGTGGAAAAAAGGTATAATACAGGAGCTTTAAATGGGCGGGTTCTATTAATATGCTTGCTCTGCTTGTAAGGACCTAATATGCCGAGATTGTAATGATTCATGCGTGTGTATGAGTGCCCTGACCCTGGCTCCACATGGCAGAGATCATGCCTACGCAATGGCAGCTTTCAAACCCACAAGCCTTCCAAAAAAAGCCACAAAACCATTCGTCGACAGCCTGGAGTAAATTCCGGTTCGTTCCCGATTCCTAAATATATTAATAGACATGTTTGACATTATTTTTTGTTGTTTATTCAGAATATGTCTGTAGCTGTCTTAATATATCACATATAGATACATTGAAATAACAATGGTTTAAAGGGCACTGAAAGTGAGCAATCGAAGACAGAACCGACGTCACATTAACAGAACCTTCTATTAACCATAACCCTTTAACCACACAGCCCATTTCTAGCTGTGGTCTTACTGTTCTGTGAGGTATTCGTCCTCACGCAAGGGGATACTCAAAGGCACTTGGTTTCAGGTGAGTTTATAGGGTTAAAATGTACCAAATGCAGCATGCAAGAAGAGGGCTCAACCCAACAAATTATCTTGTAAATTCTCAGTTTATTTGTGATTACTATCTGTTGAATTGGTTAGTCACAGAGTCACATGAAGGCAGTGTCCAAGAGGCCAAGAGGGAGCACATATATGTCAGGAGGACGTATATAGCTCTTTACTAATTAGGGAATGCAGTTGATCTCTGGCACAGAATGTACAGAACTTGTACAGAGAAAATATTTACACACACTCATATTCCCCTCAAATTATGTGTTTTTTGTGTTACTTAATTGTGCCCTGAAGGCATTGGAACTGTTTAACTGGACCAAAACGAGCGTGTATGTGAGCATATTGACACTCTGTAGACGGTAATGATTATATTTAGGGTATTGTTTTCTGGAGGCCTACATCTATATGCATTGCAATCTGTGATGATTGTCCCTGGATTTGTTCTGGTGGTCCCTATTGTGGAATTACTGACGGAAAGAATGTTGTGTTGCAGTTGCCAACTGCTGCAGCTAGCAATAACATTTCAACTGGCTCCACTGGCTTATGTTTCTTTGTTTTGTCACTTGCCATCACATTTAATATTACCACATTGTAATTTCACCACTACAGTGGTACAGCAGATGCCTGCCCTTTTCTTTCATTGCTTTTAAAAATGTGCCTTTATTGTCTCGTCTTGTACTAACTGATGAGGCCTGTTTCGTCCTCCTAGCCTATAGGGAAGGTGCTAGGAGCTATGGTCCAGTTCATGAGAGTTGAAGCGTTGTCTAGGCCTGTTTGAAGGGAATTTATTCAAATATCATTTGGATAAAGGGTCTGTGAAGCTCTTTCAGGCTGTACTTGTGATAAAGGGCTGTAAAAACAAATTCGACTGGACCTACTTGTTGTTCTTTAAGTGAATTTGTCCAGCTTTTTTATGCCTTTGTGTTGACCTTCCTTCCTTGACCTTGACAAGTAGATTACAAATGAAGAAGAAGAAAAATTCCCATAAAATTTACAAAAGTTTAAAGATGGGAAGGAGGCGATAGTATTTTAAGACAAGATGAGTCACTTCTTCTTTAATTCTGTGAGGGAAATTCAGGTGTTACAGCTGCAAATCATGGCAAAATAAAACAACGATAAGTTATAAACATATACGGCCGGCTGTCGTGGTCGGGTCGGGAGTAAAGAATACAACATTGAACATAAACTACATGTTTAACAAAGCGCTTTTACTACATGGTGGGTTAGTTTAAGAGTCCTATAGATTGCGCCTCCTAGTTAGCGGGTGCCTGGAGCCTTTCAAGCGTGCAGCTCTTATCGACTCATCTCCAGCCTTACCCGTTCGTCTCCAGTCTTACCCACTGATCTCGAGCCTTATCCACTCATCTGAGTCTTCTGTCGTCAGGGCAGGGATCTGGCTGTATCCATCAGGCTAGGGGTCAGGCCACTGTCACTCCGTGGCCGGGACCTTGCTGGATGAAAAGACTGCATTGTGCCTAAGAGTGCATGTTTAATGTCGAGGCATGGAAGGAAATCAAATCAATAGGGATTATAAAGGAGAACTAGAGGGAGATGTAATCAGTATCCTATGTATTGGGAATACAGGGATATGGGATTTTAAAGGAGAAAGAAATTGATGTATATATTGGAATACAATAATTAATTCATGTATTTATGTTGCTGAAAATGATATGAAAGTACGTTTGAAAGTAACTTTTTTACAGGTAACGCTGTAATGGTTGAAATAGCGACTTAATGGAGTCAGTAAGCCCTCATTTATCTTCTGTTCTGTTGTTGTCTGTTCTCAATCAGTGCGTGACAATGACAAAGTGAGGGTGTCTTGGTGTCTACCAAGGAGAATGCATTTGGATGCTTGTTTGTTTGCTTGTTAGTTATGCGTTAGGGGTGGGGAAGTCACTACTGTTTTCCGTAAGGTCCTCCTGCTGTGGGATATTATGTGGTAATCAGACGCTATTAGTGGGGGGAAGTTCCAATGGGGTGGGTTAGGGGTGTCACCTGAGAGTATTTTGATTGGTTGAGGAGGAGGGGTTTATGTTCTTTGGGTTTGTTCAGGTGGCCGTATTGTTCCCCCCACCATCACATGACCTGGTCACAGATTTTTCATCAGGGTTGGCCGGACCTACTACACCCCCACTCTCCCTCCCAACACACACATCCACACACACACACACACACACACACACACACAAATACACGTGCACACACACACACACACACAAACATATATACACACACACGCACACACACACACACATACACACACACACACACATGCACACACGCACACACACACACATGCACACACACACACACACACACACACATATACACACACACAGGCACACACATGACACACACACACACACACACACACACACATGCATACACACGCATACACACACACTTGCACAAACACACTTACACACACACACATACACACACGCATACACACACATATGCATACACACACACTTGCACACGCGTGTCTGTGAAAACAGACATTCTGTGTGTGAAAATGTGTGTGTGTGCTCTATGTATATACTGTTTATACACTGACCACTAGTGTTTA
>OOFG01099845.1:0-13309 GCA_900323295.1 Molva molva | reverse complement strand
TAGGCTTGTGAGGATAGACCATGGAAAGAACTGACAATAACTGAAAAAGAGAAAAAGAGAAAAAGAGAAAGAGAGAGAGAGAGAGAGAGAGAGAGAGAGAGAGAGAGAGAGAGAGAGAGAGAGAGAGAGAGAGAGAGAGAGAGTGAGAGAGAGAGAGAGAGAGAGTGAGAGAGAGAGAGAGAGAGAGAGCGAGAGAGAGAGAGAGAGAGAGAGTGTGAGAGAGAGGGAGAGAGAGAGAGAGGCTGGTATGTCGTAGGGTACAAATGTCAACTATCATTGGTATGTGTAGGCCTACATGATCAATTGGTTGGGTTTCATGTTAGATAAGTTGGTTGCGTAATGACAAAAACAAAGCCATAAATCAATGTGCTATTAGTACAAAAATAAACATATAACATATATATATATAAACTCTCAAATTTGAATATATAAATTATAAAAAAAAAAATATATATATATATATATACAAATATAAAATATATATTATATTTGTCTGGTATGCAGACGTTCACTGAATTTGAGACTGAATATGACAATAGTATTCCAGCAGAGACTCATATTTTCCGTACATTTGTG
The DNA here is from genome assembly GCA_900323295.1 of Molva molva. Lineage (NCBI taxonomy): Eukaryota > Metazoa > Chordata > Actinopteri > Gadiformes > Lotidae > Molva > Molva molva. The sequence continues at coordinate 12,733 of OOFG01099845.1, read as the reverse complement.
TTAACTTCCTATGATCCATCGTCCTGTTACCAATCGGTTTGTCCTTTTCCCCCACATCCTCAAGCCAGTAGGGGGGCGGCCCCTTAGCTCTCACAGGCATCACACACACTATGCTCTGCTCGACACTTCGCAGGCACAGGCGGGGAAGTCCGGCATCGCCGCGGTCTACCCCCCAGGGGGCTACGACAACACGGCGTATCCCCAGGGCCTGGCAGCGGACGGGGGCGCGCAGTCTGTCGAGAGTCCCCCCGAGTACCAGGCGGAGGAGGAGAACTGCTTCAGCGACGCTGGCGTAAGAAGAGGTGACGGAGGGGGTGGTGGTGGTGTTGGTGGTGGGGGAGCTGTATGTGGATTGGAGGACTAGTATGGAGGACGGTAACTCGAGAGATTGCGGAGGGTGGGGGGGGTGGTCTTTTAGTATGGGCAGCACGTGTCCTCTGAATGTGTGACTGGACTACAAAAGCCAATGTTTACCCCTTCATTTGTGTTGCTGTGTTTTCCTCGAAATTGATTTGAAATTGAAAATGGTTCCCTCGCTCTTTACCGGCACCCCCCCTCATTCACTGGTTCTCCTCACCCATAAAGCTCAATTCATGAAGGAAAAAACAAGGCTATGCAATAGGGCATTCAATACATACCCCAACACGTTTATGGTAATAAACTGCTGCCCTAAATGGGCTGCGCGTCTCTCTTGCACCTGCCGTGTTTATCTGTTTTTCTCCATCTCTTGTGTGAGTCTCTTCTGTCTGATTCACTCCTCCTCCTCCCCCACTTTTATGTTATTATTAGTATTATTAGTATTAGTATTAGTATTAGTATTATTATTAGTAGTAGTATTATTAGTATTATTACTATACGTATTATTATTATTATTATTAGTATCATTATTAGTGTTAGTATTATTAGTATTAGTATTATTGGTATTATTATTATACATATTATTAAAGTAGTATTATTTTTATTAGTATTGTTCTAATGATGATCTGTCTTATCTGTCGACCTGTCCGGCTGGCCTGTCTGTCCACCTTCCTGTCTAACTCCCCGTCTCTCCTCCTCCTGTGGGCAGGGTTCATACGGAAGGTGTATCTGACCTTGATGATTCAGCTCCTGGTGACGGTGGCTATCATCTGCGCTTTTCTCTACTGGTGAGTCATTGCTGCCGGAAGCGAGGCCCCCATTTTATCTGAAAGGAAAAGACGATTGTCCACTTAGGTGTCCATCAATCCCTAACCAGCTTTGGATGTTTTTTTTTTTGTTAAGTTAAGAGCACTATTCATCTGATTGCAGCCATTATAGTTTCAAGTCACTTTTATTTATGTCGTTATTTATCACCATCGCGGGCGCCAAAGGCTTCACTGGTTATTACTCAAATACAGCGGCAGTGGCTACGGAGATTGATTTGGTCTGGATAATGGCTGTGACGGACTATTGGCCAATCGTAGAATGTAAAATATTGGTATGAAATCATTGTGCTCGTTTGATATATACATATGTATAAAACAATTTAAAATGTGTCTCTACTCATTGTATTTCCATAGGGACACTCTCAGGGAATGGACCTGGTCCCACTACTGGTTCTCCTACTGCATGATGTAAGCCGTGCTCGTCCAATCAAAACGTTGGAAACCCCGCTCCGGCCAAAGCCAATTAAATCCAATGTACCTGTGTGGCTGTCCACCCACAGCTAGCTCGGAGTATGCATACTTGCATACTACACAAGTTTTATAAAAGTGTACAGGACACATGTATATGTGTGTGTGTGTGTGTGTGTGTGTGTATGTGTGTGTGTGTGTGTGGGGGGCTGTGTTTGTGTGTGTGTGTGTTGAAGGGGGGTGGTTATAGTGCTCATCCTGGTCTTCTCCTGCTGCGCTGGCCTCCGACGGCAAGTCCCGATCAACTTCATCGCCCTGGGCCTGTTTGTAAGCCTTCATCATCACACCTCTAGCACCACGCCGATAGAGGGCTGTTCTGTTGCCCACCACTTCACTTGGCTCTTGTCTTTGTTATGTTTGGTTCCTTCATTTTCACTCAACGTCGCTCTGTCCCTGTTTCCCTGCCTGTCTGTTTCACTCTATTGCTATTTCTAATTTGTTCACATTCTCTCTCTCTCTCTTTCTCTCTCTCCCTCTCCCTCTCCCTCTCAGACTGTTGCAGAGGGTATGATGCTGGGGTCCGTGGCAGTGTAAGTGTCCCGAGCCATCATGTCCACAGAGAAAGCAGCTAGGAAATAAAGTGACATTTAAATATGATTAGGTAGCCATTACAGCAATGACGCCGTCACTTCTGGGTGGTATATTGTGTTGTTGACGATTTGGCAAAGAAGTCAACAAAAAACGAAACAAAACGTGACAGTTAAACTGGGGCCACTTCTCCAGCCAGGCTTCGATGAGCCTGGCTGTTTGATGCCTTCGTTCATCAATAATGCATTCCATATTATCATATTAATAGAAGATTGCCATAACTGATGCTTTTAGTGATATCAATTGAACAACGGACGATGTATAATGCAACGCACATCCAACGCATGGTCTCCAGTTCAATCACATGAAAGAGACTTGTGGATTCATAAAAATAAATGAAAGAAACATTTATATTCTCCAGAGAAAAACAGATTTTTATGCTAGTGCTAGCTAGCCGTGGGTGAGTTCATGTGTGTGCGTGAGTACATGTGTGTGTGTCCTCATCTCTATCAACAGCTACTTTGCAGCGGAAGCAGTTCTCTGGGCCATCGGGGCGACGGCTCTGGTGTCCTTTTCCCTCAGCGTGTTTGCCATGCAGTCCAAGGTAAGGCCCCGCTGCCCCCGGCAACACTAAACCCAAAGTAAAGGGAAAGTGAAACCGAAAGTGAAACCCGGAGCTGTGCGTTGTGCTTTACAACTTGTGTTTGTGTTGCAGTCTGCAGAATTGTATTCAAAGCATCTGAATATTAGATCTTTGCAAACAGAGACTTCAATGGAAGTAAAAATAATCCAGGTCTGTGATCTGTTGTTTTTTTATGTTGTTGTTGTTTTTTTCTTGTGGGGTTACTGCAATACGTCCCAGATGAGATAGTAAGGCCAGGCAGTGCAGAGCACAGCTGCAATGCAGGGGTACTCAAGCACAGCCTGTGCTGTAGGTTTCAATGAGACTTACTTCCAATGGCTCTTCACAATTAGTCTGAACTCCTCCTCTTTCTCATCTCCTCCGTGTGCTCCAGTGGGACTTCACCACAGCCAGGGGCAGTATGTGGGCATTGGGCTGGACCCTGGTGTCTTTCGCATTGCTCTGCGCGATAATGAGATCACAGGTAAATCTAGGGGCCAGAGTTTATTTCATTTTTGTATCTGGATGTATCTGCCCTTAAGAGAAAACCGCTGAGCTGTTTTCTGGGGGTGGTTGTTATAAAAAAAACTGAGTGTGAGCAATACCACAACTATTGTTAGAACCTCTTCCGGTGTCATTATCACTCTCTCTCGAAGACGTCAAACAAGAGCTTCTGGGAGTATTTCAGCAACCAACATATCAATTTGACATGCAATTAAACAAAATGAAAAAGAGAATTTGAAAAGATAAAACACTATTTCATAGTACCTAGACTTATTGAATGAGATTGTTATTGATGAACGCATTATTCAAGACTGTATTGAATGAGAACAGTCTATAGCACTCAGACGGTGGGCTTATTAGAATCTCAGCGAAAATGGGACCATGACAATGATATGGGTCACTGCCTCAAGTTATATTTGAATACAACAGGAAATATGCTTTTGTATTGAACCCGTGCTCTTTTTCTCTGTCTCCACAGTACCTTTACATTATGTATGCATGTCTTGGAACCTTGTTCTTCTCAATAGTAAGTGCAACTCGCAACACAAAACTAAACAATGCTCCGAATTCAAGCGCATGTAGAAGATGCGTCTCAGATGTGACAAGTGAACCACAAAGAGCAGTTTCGTGCCAGGTAAAGAGGTTCAGCCAGAGGTCAGACGCCCCCCCCTATGCCTGTGGGTGTTAAGAGTCGAAAGAGGACACACTCTTGTTGTTGCGTCAAGTGCGCATCGCTCGAAAGCGGCGGTAGGCTTTCATCATCCCAGGCACCCGACCGCGTGCTTTTGGCATCGACAGCAAATGTTGTGACCCAGGCATTCGTTCTGTTGAACTGTGTTGGGATGGCCACACACAGAGCTGCACAAGCTGTCGACAGAAATCCACAACTTGTTTATGGATGACCAAATGTCAGTCTTCAATCCATAGTTTACCTTCTACTGGGTTTTATTTATTTTTTAAAGCCGCAATGAAGTCACACACACACTAAAACATATTTCCTCCGGGAAACCAACTAAATCCTTTCCGTAGTGGGAATATTGCAGCAGTTATTAAGAGATGCTTTCTGAATCCTTGTCTCTTTCTCTCCCTGTTTGCCAGTACTTGGTGGTGGACACCCAGCAGATGGTCGGAGGGAAAAACAGGAGGTACTCCGTCTCACCGGAGGAGTACGTGTTCGCCGCCCTCAACTTATACCTGGACATCGTCACTCTGTTCCTCCTGCTTCTGCAGCTGATCGGCGTGTGCCGCTGATGCTGGGACTCTATAAAGATCTAGGTTTGAATGATGCATGTTTAGTAAAGGCAAGGTTATCCTTAATCGATCTTGCTGTAAACAGATTTATTTCCAATTATCGCACTTTGTTTTTTTTAACGACGAGCAATGCACTGACACTGATTTGCTCAATGGCACTTTTCTCTGTCCGTCGGTTTTAATGGTACGGTTTCTTATGTGATTTGATGGTATAGCTTTAATGTGTTCTGCAATCAAGTGTCTCTGCAGTCGTCATTGACGGGTAGTCTCACAGGGATTTAAGGAGGACTCTCAGCAAGGGCAAATGTGTTTGGATTCCTCAATGTTGAGAACTGAAAACAAGTGGAGGAAGAGAGGTCCCTGAATGTTGCACCGTATGCATTTGCATTTTAATTCCACACAAACCCTCCTGTATATTAAATAGTATTTCCAGGAAAACTTGGCTAATGGATGGTTATAAAGCCAAATGTGGGCAAAATGATTCTACATATAGTACACAGTACATATAGTAACATTTTTTGTTATGTGCAAAGGCTGTTATTGGTCTGTTTGCCTGCCAAACAACCCTCCCCTTCCTCTACCTTCATGCACCTGGAGACGCTGCTTCAAGGATTTCAAAGCGGTGTCCCAATACGGTCCCTACACACTCCGAATCCGTTAAGACGGCCATCCCCATCCCAATCCCTCCGACCCTCCAGAAATGTCGTGTCACTCCCCGACTGACGCGTGGGCCTTTCCAACCAGATACGCAGATACCACTCTGCTTAATTGCAGATATTTCTGCTTAGTTGGTTGCAAGGCAGCTCATTCTTGGTAGGAACAAAATGTATTCCGCCTCTTGAACAGGACCGGAGTAGAACGGTCTGACCAAGGCTCATTAGCAGAATAGAGGATGTTTCCATTAGGGAACAGCTCTTTTCCCTGGAAGACAGCTGAGGGCTCTTGAATTACCATTATGTAACGTGTATCATGGCATTTCCATTAATTTCTAATACAATTGCATAGAAACTAAAGTGACATACCCTAACTTTAATGCAAATGTAATGAGGATACAAATATTCATCATCATCCGTTCCAATGTTAATGAATAAAAAAACACTACCCTTAATAAAACTCAACTCATTTTATTGGCATCAGCACACTTTTTTTTTTCTTTCATATAAAGAGGGAATGTATCAAGTATAAACTATGAAAGTGCAAACAGCATTTCAAGGATTAGTTACTTTACAATAGAAAATCTTAATGTGTTACAAAAAGTTTTGACAGTTTAAAATCATATCACCTGAAACAATCGGAAGTGCAATACAAAGGAAAATACAGAATCCGTAAGAGTCGTCGTGCCCTTTTCCACACACAACATACAGTGGAGAAGGAATAGAAGGAGGGGGAGCAATTACTTTGCAACCCCACCCCCTATAAAAAAACGTTTGGATCACCACACCGTCTCCTAATGACTCACCGCGTGGCACTCCCGCTTTACAACTTCAAAGACGCATTTCAAAGCCATCAACACATTTAGATCCACTGCTACGTCGAGCGGAGGCCCACAACAAACACTCCATTAGTGGGAACTTCATTTCCAGATAACAAACCCTATTTACGCCCCTCGGCTCTGACACATATACTGTACATGGTAGCAAATTACACCGTTTCAGCTATCAAACCGTTTCAACTCACTGCGGTATGTTGTTTTCGTCTCAAACGCGCCGGTCTGTGCTTCAACATAAATTGCTACTTTGAAGGGTGTTCCTTCATCTTCTGGTGGAGGGGGTAAGTAGTCAAATGACGCAGTACTCTTGTTCACCGAGTCAACCCTCTGAATTTATGCATCAAGCCTATTCTTTCACCAAAAAACCCCAGGTCAACCATTTCACTTCAGCACAAAAAACTGAGGGGATACATAAACCAACCCATAATGTATACTTCAAAATAAACATTATGTATTTCCTTAATACAAAAACAATGAGCTCTCACCAGGGATCTAATTAAGTATTTTCAAAGGGCCATTAAAACAAAGTCATTTAAATTATATATATATTTTGTTGGGGCATATACATTGCCAAGTGTGAGGGAAGTCAATTTTAAGGTGAACATGACTCTTATTTTATACACCGTTATATATATACTATAAATTATATATTTTTATATTGTTTGTGAATACTGCTCAATAGCACTTTAAAGAAGAGCGTCAACAGAATAATAATAATAGTGTCGATATAGGAAGGCACTGTGACAGATTGCGTAGGGAACCGTTCGTTGAAGGTGAAGGCTCCAGATGTTACTTAGAATTTGCTCAGCGTTAGCTGAGCATTGTGTTGCTGAGGACAATGACAAACACAAGTGACTAAGGCCTGATTAGCTAAGTAACAGAGCTTAAAGTCACAAACTACATATGATCTCAGTGGCTTTGTTAAAACGGATATCTTCAGCCAGTTTAGCCATCAGAAATTGCCGCAGATTCAGCTGCTTGACAAGAACATACAGTACATTCTTTCGTTCACAATAAGCTAGATTGCAATTCCTTTTTAAGCCATTTTTTTTTTAAAAAAGGACCTATACTAAATAATAAGTATACACTTATAATTCCATTGAATGAAACTGTAGGCAATTTGTATTCTTAGCAGCCCACCTACTAAAGATAATATATATGTATAGTTACTTCAAAGACAACCCTCTTTTACCATCTTAAAAGATAATAATAATAATAATTATAATAATAATAATAATAAGAGATCCCATTTCATGTTTCTCTTTTTGCTGGGTCAACAAAAATGCAAAGAGGCACAATTTGCTTTGAATAATCCACTTGGTGACGACAAACTGTGCTCTTGCTAGTCAGTGTTTGGCACCAAATACCGGTAGGCTGATAACGACAGGAGTGAATAGCGTTACATAGACGGTGAGATACCTATTCAAATAACATTAAAACATCTCTGTGCTCAAATTAAATTCAAACTCATCCAGACAACTACAGTAGGCTTTTACTCCAGTGGAAGAAAAAAAAGGTAACAGAAGACTTAAAAATATTCTTACGTCACACTAGTAAAGATTCCAGAGAAGCGACTCATTTATACGAGCACTCAATCAACGTGCGATAACACATTGTCTCACAAATCTATTGGTTCAGTTAGTGCTTACTGTAGGAAAACAACCTCACCCAGCCAGATAGATCTGAGTAGTGGGGTGCCATCTCATGCCCATTATAGGAACTTATGGGTCTGGCAGAAGGTGATTGCAAGCCACTAATTCCACTACAGTCAACCTCTCTGAACTACCGCTAGGAGAACTTCCACTCACGAACCCCGCTTTCAACCAGATGGCGACCTGTAACACAATGCCCCTCTGTTAGTCCCCAACCGAGGCTAACAATACGTATTCCACGCCTTTTTTTCGCTTTCATTTTTTTTTCACCTGCTTATTTATTTGCGCCTTCTCCAAAACAAGATCTTTTCCTTCCTCCGGCGAAGGCCGACGGCCGCTGATCACACGGCGTGGATCTGCTCCTCCCACTCGGAGGAGCTGCTGTCGGCCAGCTGGTCGGAGGCCGAGTCGCACTGCGGCGTGTCCACGTGGCACGTCCTGTCTCTGCCGGCGTCGGTGACGTTGAACGGTTCCTCCGACGCGGCCTCCGGCCCCTTTAGGTCCAGCTGGGTGGGCCTCTCCATGGCGGTGGCGGCGGGGGGGACGGCAGGGGCGGCCTCCCTCTCGGAGTGCGTCTGTCTCCCGGGGTCTTCCCGGAGCTTCGTGTCGTCCGAGAGGGGGGCGGAGGCTGTCCTCTTCACCTCCAGGTACCCTCCTCCTCCTCCACCTCCTCCTCCTCCTCCAGCCGCGTGGTGATGAAGTGCGTCTACGTCCGTGTCGGAGGAGGTGGAGGACGCCATTGCCGTGCCGTGCGGGTTGATGTCGTGGAACCACGCCATGATGTTGCCCAGCAGGTTAGCATTAGCCGCCACCGCCGCCGCGGACGCAGAGGACAGGTCATGGCTGTCGCAGGTGGTGGAGTCCAGCGTGTCGCTTGACAGGGAGAAGAGGCCCGTGGAGGAGCCTCCACATCCTCCGCCACCGCTACCACGGGAGGCCACAGGGAATGGCACGGGGCCACTGTAGCGTCGCTGTTGCTGCTGCTGCTGCTGCTGCTGCTGCTGGTGGTGATGGTGGTGGTGGTGGTGCTGGTGGTGGCTGGAGGAAACCGCGACGGCCGAGTACTGGCTGGTACTGATGTTGATGCTGGCCAGCTCCAGCAGCTCCGAGCTGCTGAGGGAGGACCTGGGCAGGACGTGCAGGCCCTGGGCGCTCTGCTCCAGCCTGGAGGGGAGGGACGTGCCAATGGCCCCCAGGGAGGCCTCGTTGGCAGCCGGGGCCTGATGGTTGGCCCAGCCCCCCGTCATCCCAGAGTCCTGGAGCGACAGCTGGATGGCCAACAGGATGTTGGGGTCCTCGTCGTCCAAGGAGCCGTGGTCCTGCAGCAGATGACGCCAGTAAGAGTTACGCGACACTCAGCGAAAAAAAAACAACTTGCTTTGTGAGGGCTTCCCAACAGCTCGGAGCCCTTGGGAAGCGGGGCTGCATGCGCAATTGTGACATATAAACTGTTTTTACGATCGCTTTCATTTCAGAATAAAATATTGTCCCTACGCTGCCTGAATCTGCTTCTCATCGTTGTTGGGACATTTTGTTAAGTGTTCTCTTCCGCTTCTCTGTGCCCAGCACCCAAAGTTTAACATTTATGCGTGGTGAAAAAAATGCCAGAATCACACAAGAGCAGCTCAGCATCATGGGAACACACAGTACCATGGGAACACACAGTACCATGGGAACACACAGTACCATGGGAACACACAGTACCATGGAAACACACAGTACCATGGGAACACAGTACCATGGTAACACACAGTACCATGGAAACACATTACTATGGTAACACACAGTACCATGGAAACACATTACCATGGGAACACACAGTACCATGGGAACACACAGTACCATGGGAACACACAGTACCATGGGAATACACAGTACCCTGGGAACACACAGTACCATGGGAACACACAGTACCATGGAAACACACAGTACCATGGAAACACAGTACCATGGGAACACACAGTACCATGGGAACACAGTACCATGGGAACACACAGTACCATGGGTACACAGTACCATGGAAACACACAGTACCATGGGAACACACAGTACCATGGGAACACACAGTACCATGGAAACACACAGTACCATGGGAACACACAGAACCATGGGAACACACAGAACCATGGAAACACACAGTACCATGGAAACACACAGTACCATGGGAACACACAGTACCATGGGAACACACAGTACCATGGAAACACACAGTACCATGGGAACACACAGTACCATGGGAACACAGTACCATGGAAACACACAGTACCATGGAAACACACAGTACCATGGGAACACAACGGTAAAGCGGAGAATGCGGTTTTTAGTTTGTCGTGGCCAGCCCCTTTGCGCAGCGCCGTATATATAATGTATGTATGCAGAGACTTTTTTAGTTATCTTATGAACATCAAACCAATAGAGACCAACAAGGGACCACCGAGGAAGACCGACACCCTTGAGATGCTCTTGGTGTTTTCCGCTGTGTCACCAGTTTCGCCGACTGCGACGCTTCTGCGGCACACGCCCTATCTGCTGGCGCTCTGCCAGGAGGGAATGTAGTTAAGTGGAAGGACCCCAGACAGCCATGATCTTCAAGGCATTCACAGGACAGCGAGTCCACGCCCGGGCGTCAGGCAGGCAGCCCCCTTTGCCAAAATACTTGTTTTATCGCCGCAGCAAGTGACCTTTTTCGACTTCTCTTAACAAAAAAAACTATCTAAAACGCTGCATCCTGCATTTCTCTTTGCGGAACCGCTTCACCTTGAAACCCCGCTATGTACGTACATCATTCCCGGCCCAAAGGTGCAAGAGAAGGAAGCAGGAGGTACACCTTGCCCCTGCCCTCCAAATAGAATAGCAATTACCCATGGAATTATGTTTTGCCTAGTATACCGTTTCTTGGCCACCGACTTTGCGTACGCAACGTCTGAACAAATCCAAACGGATTTGATTTATGAGGCTCCCCAATGTACATGCGGCATGCGGGGGGAACCGGCCCACTCACCAACAGCCGTCGCCTGTGTCCGAGGCCCTCCGGACCACCTGCTGGGGAGGACAAAGAGAAGGTGAAAAGAAAAGCACAGGTCATAATTACATCACGGGGGACCAATTGAACAGAGGAAGAAAAAATTATAACACGACTAAGTATTATTCGGCCCTTGAACCGATCTTCACATTTGATGAAATTATCATATTATTATCCTCCGTAAATGACCAGGTAATGGCCAAACGACACAGGCCATTTATCACTCTGCCCACGCAAAGGTTTCATGTAGAAGTCTAGTAAGCCATTATCGCTGCAGCATGAAATGTGACGTGGGGAAGACGTGACACTTTTCTGGCCCGGCACGAAATAATCTATTAGCTTGCAATAGATCCTCTCATAATAGATCCTCCATTAGCTTGCTGTAAAGAGTAGCCAACTTTCAAAGCATGCAAGTGATTGCATACATTGACTCACGACTAGGGAATGGAATGTGGATGTGACCTTCTCCTTTTTGTGACCCCAACAGAGATTTTAAAACACATTTTCAAGTTTCAAGTTTTTTATCGAACATCATAATGTACTTTTAAGTACATAATTGTAGTGCTGTACATTCAATGGTAATTAATGAATAATAATTAGAAATGATATGTTTTTAGGGGGTTTTGGGTTGATCTTTGCAACACTATAATATATATAATATACAGTTAGCTACATATAGCAGCTTCCGTCAAACCAACGGTTCTAAACAGGCTCTGACTTTGTCAAGTCTCAGTTTATATGAAATGAAGGCAAAAGGGGTATTAAGAGAAAGTTGCCGCAGCATGAATCAAACAGCATGGTATCCATCGTCTTCACAGCAGGTTCAACATATCTACATCTCCAACATTTCGGAGCAAAACGAGACCGGTGCTCAAGACGATGATCTCTTTGCGACTGCACCGCGTTCGAGCGATAATGTCTAAATAGCTAACATCGCTCTCAGGCGGCTCAGGATGCAACGCCTGGAACGGGATGCTTCGAATGTGCGTGCACTGTTGCGAGAGAGAGAGAGGGGGCGGGACTTCCGAGCACGCTTTGGAGGGAGCAATATCCGTTTCAGTTACATGGGGTTTAGCGGTGAGAGAGGGAGGGACTTCTGATAGCAGGGTGTCCGTTTCCGTTACATGTTTAGGATATTGCCTTGTCAAACAACTCAACATTTATTCTCATTGTTGTTGTTTTTCTCGTCTTTGTACTTATTCTTCTCCCTCTGGGGAATGGTAACCGACGTGCACTGCTCATAGGAAGTACGAGAACAGGAAATGGCTTTTCCGTGGACCGGATCCGCAATTAAAACCTCACGACCTTCTCTCGGCCAACTGACACGAGTAGGCGAGCGGGTCCTGACAGACCAGGGCCCAGGTTCAGTAAGGAGACCTGGGGAACACGTACCTAAACTGAGGTCACTGGGGTCATCCGCCTCGGGGGTGTTGCTGCGCAGACTGCCCGTGTCCCCTCGTCTCCTCTGCCGGTGTCTCCTTCTGTACTGGAACTCGGCGTACTCCTGGAGACCGGCAGAAACACCCCCGTCACAACACCGCCGTGACCCCACCCAAAGCACCGTGAGCAGCAGCAGCAGCAGCGGCGGCGGCGGCAGCAGCATCATCATCATCATGCAGTCACGCCGTTCGGGTTTCTACGTCGATTAGCTACACATGCTGCGTCGACAGGAGTTAGGGATGAAACCGGCTTGCCAATCCACCACTTGACTACATCTTACATTTTCAGTGAAAAGTGAGATATGTAGTTATGGTACAAATTTCCGACATCAATTTGTAAATTCATAACATGGATTCCTCGTTGCAATGCATGGGGTGGGTGTGTGTGTATGGGTGTGTGTTTTTGGGTGTGCGTATGAGTGCGTGTATGTGTATGTGTATGTGTATGCCTGTGCGTGTGTGTGTGAAGTGTTCCAGCAGAGCACCAGAGCTCAGACTCTTCCAGTGGCTTTGATGTGCTGAACAAGCGTTTCGATCATTAGGCCCACAGTGTGGACCGGGACTGTCACAGAAC